>LBNU01019440.1:130027-157869 GCA_014162995.1 Artemisia annua
TTTTTTTACCTTCTCATAACATTGCTTATCAATATTATCGTACCACCTAAGGTTTCATTAGAAAATGTACTTATTATGTGTACTTTGAACCAAGATTTTTAGCAATCGTATAATTTGACTGCTGACAAAGGGTTGCCACCCACTCCATCTTTTGTCCTTTCTAGCGCAGAGGGCTTTTAAATATCCTAGGGCTCTTAGGAAAGTTAATGTGAATTGTGATGGATGGTTTATTTGTTTTATACAAGACGAGAAAGTCTTGATACATCCTTCGAACATTGAAACTTAAAGTACTTGGCTGAGTAAATCTTTGTTGTGCCAAACAGAAGATTCAAAGGAGAATATTATATTATTAATTAGGTAGGGAGGATTACATCAATTTAAGAAATGAACACTAGGACACCTACCATTAATGCTTCATTCCCCAAATTGAGAAGAATGCAATACAAAGGTTTTGAGTAAGCGACATGCTTTGAAATCCGTAAGTCTTATATGTAAAACTTACGGAGGTTAGTACCGTTCCATGTCCTATCGATCTCCTCACCGAAAAGTGTTGTAAGTTTACAGGCTCCCTTGCCATAGGCTTCAGCTATCACGTAGGGTCCTTCCCATGTAGGACCCAGCTTGCCTTGATACTCGGCCTTGCTTGCACTATTAAGACGAAGAACATACTCTCTGGGTTTGAAAGTCGAAGGTCGAACTCAATTGTTATAGTACTTCTTGAATTTTTGTTTGTACATAGCCTCTCTGATAGAGGCTATCTCCCTTCTTTCTTCAAGCAGATCTAGGTTTTCTCGAAGCCTTTCCTCGTTTGCAGAAGTTTCAAAGTTCACAACGCGTTCTGTTTCAACACTTATTTATGAGGGAATGACTGCTTCGGTTCCATAGGTGAGACTGAAAGGTGTCTCTCCATGACCTGACTTAGGATGTGTCCTATGGGCCCAGAGAACCTGTGGTAGCTCGTCTACCCATCCCTGGTGGCTTCACCCTAGTCTTCGTTCGATTCCATTGATGATATCCCTGTTGGTGACTTCCACTTGACCATTTCCTTGTGGGTGATACACGGATGTGAATGATTGCTTGATTTTCAAGCCTTTGCAAAAAGTGGGAAATACTCCTTCGGCGAACTGCTTTCCATTATCGGAGATGATGATGTGAGGTACTCCGAAGCGACAGATGATGTGTTCCCATACGAACTTTTCCATATGTCTGCCTGTCACCGAAGCCAAAGGTTTGGCTTCCACCCATTTAGTGAAGTCATCTATGCAACTACCAAGAATTTCACACCTCCCGGTGCCACTGGTAGAGGTCCGATGATGTCGATACCCCATTGCGAGAAGGGCCAAGCAGATGTGACGGAGGTCATATCTTGCTTTGGAAGCCTGGGAACGTTCGAGTGAATTTGGCACGCTTCACATTTGTGTATGATGTCGGTTGCATCCCTATGCATTGATGGCCAATAGTATCCTAGCTTCATTATCTTCGATACAACTGATCGAGGTCCTGCGTGTAGGCTACAAGATCCTTCATGGACTTCGTATATTATATTGGGAGCTTGCCTTGGCCCTACACAACGAAGCCAAGGGGAGAGGAAAGATTTCCTGTATAAGTTGTCCCCTATCAGCCTATATTGTGGAGCCTTGATTCTAACTTTTCTTGCCAATTTCGGATCTTCTGTTAGGATTCCACTTATCAGGTATTCCCTAATTGGAGTCATCCAATTGTCCCCCTCTTTGAATATAACGTCCGACACTTCCTTCCTCTGGATGGATCTTTCTGCCAGTACTTCGAATAATACCTCCTTAGTTAGGTGAGCAAAGGCCATCGAAGCTAACTTGCTCAATGCATCTGCTTTCTTGTTTTGGTTCCTTCTGACATGCTCAATCGTGTAAGATTCGAATCCATTTAAGATCNATTATCTTCGATACAACTGATCGAGGTCCTGCGTGTAGGCTACAAGATCCTTCATGGACTTCGTATATTATATTAGGAGCTTGCCTTGGCCCTACACAACGAAGCCAAGGGGAGAGGAAAGATTTCCTGTATAAGTTGTCCCCTATCAGCCTATATTGTGGAGCCTTGATTCTAACTTTTCTTGCCAATTTCGGATCTTCTGTTAGGATTCCACTTATCAGGTATTCCCTAATTGGAGTCATCCAATTGTCCCCCTCTTCGAATATAACGTCCGACACTTCCTTCCTCTGGATGGATCTTTCTGCCAGTACTTCGACTAATACCTCCTTAGTTAGGTGAGCAAAGGCCATCGAAGCTAACTTGCTCAATGCATCTGCTTTCTTGTTTTGGTTCCTTCTGACATGCTCAATCGTGTAAGATTCGAATCCATTTAAGATCTCCTTGGCTTTGTCAAGGTATTGCTTGATGGTAGGCTGCCTTGCCTCATAGGACCCTTTAATTTGATTAGCAAGAGATGATGCACCTCCATGTCTCTGGCTAAGCGGAGGCCTGCTAACAAAGCCTCATATTCGGCCTCATTATTGGTTGCTTCGAATTCGAACCTCAGCGCGTAGGTATACTCCTTTCCTTCCGTGTTTACTAGCATTAACCCTGCTCTCGAACCATCGGAACTAGATGCTCCATCTGTATACAATTTCCATGCTTCTTTTTCCTTCGAAGGCTTTACCTCAGATGCCTTCACAACTTTGCAAGGTTCACAGGGAGTTTCGGCCAAGAAGTCTGCCAATATTTGACCTTTTATAGAGTTTCGTCCCTTGTATTCTATCTCATGCTCTCCCAATTCGATGGCCCATTTGGCTATCATCCCCGACTTCTCAGGTTTAGATAGTATCTGCTTGATGGGTTTGTCGGTTAGTACCGTGATAGGGTGAGCTTGGAAATATCTTCTGAGTCGCCTCGCCGCGTGAACTAGAGCTAGAATTAGCTTTTCCAACTCTGGATAGTTCAACTAAGCTCCCTGTAAGACCCGGCTGACGAAGTAGATTGGGATTTGCTTCTTCTCCCTTTCTGCCAAGAGTACTGCACTGATGCTTTCGTAGGATGCTGCGATATACATATACAATACTTCTCCTTTGATAGGAGCTGTGAGTGTTGGTAGAATCTCCATGAACTCTTTTAACTTTTGGAAAGCAGCTTCGGCTTCTTCACTCCACTGGNCAATGACCACCGTTTGCTCTGGGTAAAGCTCGTTTATTATAATACGCTCTTCAGCATCTCCACAACTCAGAATAACTTTCGGAGGGTCTTGGGGACTCTCCTTGATCTTTTTTCCGATATCTTGCGTCTTTCTTTTGTAGCTAGAAAGCACAGTTCCAATACCGTAGGCTGTTTGGAACTTAATTGCTGCGTGTATAGTGGAAACTACAATACCCATTTTCTGCATGGCTGTTCTCCCTATCAGTAAATTATAGGGAGAGGCGGATCGTACGATTGCGAACGTGAGATTTTCTGTTCTTGTGAGTCTTCCCTCGCCAATCGTTACTTCCAGGGGGACTTCTCCCAAAGGCCACGAGTGTTCCCCTGAAAATCCCACCAGAGGTATTTTCGAATCTACCCTTTTTGATCTGATAGAAGGCCTGAGCTTTAAGAAGCAATGCTCATATATGATCTCACAAGAACTTCCGCAATCCATGTAGGCTCTGTTTACTTCCCGACTGGATATTAGGACTTTGATGACTACGGGGTCGTCCGAGGCAGGTTGATCGGTCATGGGGGGAAACGTTATTTCCTCTATTGCCCGTGCCTCTTTCTCCACTTCCTTCCTCTTCTGGCTTGCTCCAGCCCGACGAACCATGAGGATCGGAGCTTCAGTAGAGTGGAGATCTCTTCCTAACGGGGCATCGGAGGCCTTTTCTTTTCCCTTTTTTATTCCTTTCACGAGATGTGCAAGTTGTCCCGACTTCACAGCCTCCTCTATTTGCCTTTTCAGTTCCCTGCAACTGTTGGTCTCATGACCAAAGTCTTCATGGAAATAGCAATACTTCTTTGTGTCCCGATTCCTGCCCTTATTGGACATACAAGGAGGTGGTTCGAACGTCTTCGCCACCTTCTCCGTGGCCAGGATTTCCCTTCGAGACTTCGAAAGATTCTCTATTAAACCCTGATTAGGAGCCTTGCTATAAGGAGTGAATATGTGTTGGTCTTTGTTCCTATTCCTCGACCCTCCCCACGAATAATTCTTTGGGAACTTGTGGGTTTGTTCCCCGCCATCGATCGGGACTCCGTTAGTGGACACCTCCTTGGCTTCTATCCAGGTGTACGTTCTTTCCATAAGGCCCTTATACGTTGCAGGAAGATCCGTGGATAGGAATTCCACAAGAGTCCGATTTCGCAGGCCATGTACAAAACCTGAAATACGTTGTTCATCGTGTAGGCCTAGAATTTGCAAGGTTTCATCTGGGTACCTTTGGATAGTTCAACTAAGCTCCCTGTAAGACCCGGCTGACGAAGTAGATTGGGATTTGCTTCTTCTCCCTTTCTGCCAAGAGTACTGCACTGATGCTTTCGTAGGATGCTGCGATATACATATACAATACTTCTCCTTTGATAGGAGCTGTGAGTGTTGGTAGAATCTCCATGAACTCTTTTAACTTTTGGAAAGCAGCTTCGGCTTCTTCACTCCACTGGAAGGTTTTCTTATCCATGCAGCCTTTAAGCATTTTGAAGAATGGTAGCGATCGGTCTGCCCCCATCGACAGGAACCTACTTAGAGCTGCTAACTTCCCGTTAAGGCTTTGAACCTCCTTTAACGTCTTTGGGGCCTGCAAGTCTGTGATGGCCTTTACATTCGAAGGATTAGCCTTGATTCCTTGTTTTGTTATTAGGTGCCCTAAGAACTGCCCTTCTTCGACACCGAAAGAACACTTCTTGGGATTGAGCTTCATATTGATGGCTCTTAACTGGTCGAAGGTTTCCTAGATGTCAGAGAGTAAGTCCTCCTCTGTCTGGCTTTTGATGACCATATCATCCACGTATGCCCCCAAATTCCTTCCAATCTGCTTGTTGAAGGCCTTGTCCACCAATCGCTGATATGTTGCCCCAGCGTTTCTTAAACCGAAAGGCATCTTCTTGTAACAGTAGACTCCTTTCCCAATATAGAAGGCTGTCTTCTCTTCATCTTCTACTGCCATCTGTATCTGGTGGTACCCCTTGTAAGCATCTAGGAAGCATTTTAAACGGAAGCCTGATAAGGATTATACTTTCCAATCTCTCTCTGGCAGGGGGTAGCAATCCTTCGGACATGCTTTGTTTCTGTCGGTGAAGTCGACGCACATACGCCACCCTCCGTCGCTTTTCTTAACCATCACTGGGTTGGCCACCCATGTTTGGTATTTTACTTCTCTGAGTATCCCTGCTTGCACGAGTTCATCCACCTCCTTACAAGCTGCTGCATTTCTCTCGGGTGCCAGGCTCCGACGCTTCTGTTTGAGAGGCTCAATGTGTTTGTACTCATTGAGCTTGTGCTCTGTGCCGAAAGGTTTGCCATCGATTATGAGGTTCCTTCGGACCCCTGTCATGTCAGAGTACACACATGCGAAGACGTCATCGTTATCTCTTAGGAGCTTCTCCAATTTTGCCTTAAAAGCAATGGGGAGTTGCTTCCCAATGACCACCATTTGCTCTGGGTAAAGCTCGTTTATTATAATACGCTCTTCAGCATCTCCACAACTCAGAATAACTTTCGGAGGGTCTTGGGGACTCTCCTTGATCTTTTTTCCGATATCTTGCGTCTTTCTTTTGTAGCTAGAAAGCACAGTTCCAATACTGTAGGCTGTTTGGAACTTAATTGCTGCGTGTATAGTGGAAACTACAATACCCATTTTCTGCATGGCTGTTCTCCCTATCAGTAAATTATAGGGAGAGGCGGATCGTACGATTGCGAACGTGAGATTTTCTGTTCTTGTGAGTCTTCCCTCGCCAATCGTTACTTCCAGGGGGACTTCTCCCAAAGGCCACGAGTGTTCCCCTGAAAATCCCACCAGAGGTATTTTCGAATCTACCCTTTTTGATCTGATAGAAGGCCTGAGCTTTAAGAAGCAATGCTCATATATGATCTCACAAGAACTTCCGAAATCCATGTAGGCTCTGTTTACTTCCCGACTGGATATTAGGACTTTGATGACTACGGGGTCGTCCGAGGCAGGTTGATCGGTCATGGGGGGAAACGTTATTTCCTCTATTGCCCGTGCCTCTTTCTCCACTTCCTTCCTCTTCTGGCTTGCTCCAGCCCGACGAACCATGAGGATCGGAGCTTCAGTAGAGTGGAGATCTCTTCCTAACGGGGCATCGGAGGCCTTTTCTTTTCCCTTTTTTATTCCTTTCACGAGATGTGCAAGTTGTCCCGACTTCACAGCCTCCTCTATTTGCCTTTTCAGTTCCCTGCAACTGTTGGTCTCATGACCAAAGTCTTCATGGAAATAGCAATACTTCGTTGTGTCCCGATTCCTGCCCTTATTGGACATACAAGGAGGTGGTTCGAACGTCTTCGCCACCTTCTCCGTGGCCAGGATTTCCCTTCGAGACTTCGAAAGATTCTCTATTAAACCCTGATTAGGAGCCTTGCTATAAGGAGTGAATATGTGTTGGTCTTTGTTCCTATTCCTCGACCCTCCCCACGAAGAATTCTTTGGGAACTTGTGGGTTTGTTCCCCGCCATCGATCGGGACTCCGTTAGTGGACACCTCCTTGGCTTCTATCCAGGTGTACGTTCTTTCCATAAGGCCCTTATACGTTGCAGGAAGATCCGTGGATAGGAATTCCACAAGAGTCCGATTTCGCAGGCCATGTACAAAACCTGAAATACGTTGTTCATCGTGTAGGCCTAGAATTTGCAAGGTTTCATCCGGGTACCTTGTAACGAAGCTTCTTGTGCTTTCGTTCTCCTTTTGCTTGATGTTATGAGCTGTGAGATGGGTCCTTGTGAACTTTTTCTGCTGGCTAAAGCGCGAACGGAGCTTAGCCTTCAGATCGTCAAGATCGATAATGCTGCCTGGTTTCTGCCCATTCCACCAGATGCGGGCAGAGTCTCAGAGGGTATATGTGAACATGTGACATGCTGCAGGCATGGCCCACTTCTGCATTCTTATAGCTCCTTCGAATAAGTGTATGAAGTTATCCGGATTCCCTTTTCCATCATAGCTGCCTACTTGTGAAGGCATCTTCAAACCGTCAGGCAACGGATATTCCTCAATCCACCTTACAAAAGGTGTCATAGGACCCGTAGGCTCTGGGTATAGACAGTTGTAAGGTGGCATGTTCGTGGGGACGACGTTGTATGGATTATGAGGAGGAGGCATCCCCGAAGGGGTCTGGTTAGGATAAGGTGGGTAAGGTGTCCCCATGTTGGCAGGGTAGCCGTTGTACATAGTGTATGAGGGGTACACCATTGGCTGCCCGTAGGGTATAGTAGTTTGTGGGAACTGGTGGTTGCTAGGTTGTACATTTGTGGGAGGATAAGGGTTTTGAGGATAATTCGGAGCTTGAAACGGGGGATACATACCATTGGGAGGAAGGCTTCCTCCCGCGTTGAATGAAGGCGGATGACCTCCCACGCCGGATGCGTGAGAAGGCTGTAATGGAACCCCTGTTTCGGTTCTCCCCAGGTGTGCTGATTGGTTCTGAACAGTCAGACAATATTGACCAAGGTAAATGGTCAAAAAAGTAAAATGGCTAAGACCAACTAACCAAGGAGTACAGAATATCCCCGAGTCGTTATGTCCCGACGAGGTGTGAATAGTATTTAAACGTGCTTGTGATCGGGTGATTTAACAGAAAGATCAGGATTTTGATTATTATGATTACACTAAGAGATTATGATTGAGAATAGCTTAAAAACACTATATGAACAATTACTGATAATCAGTTAACCTAAAAACGTGATTTAAATCTAAAAACGTGCGTTTGAATTTAAAATAAACGCAAGCGCGCAAAATAAAAAGTGAAACGGGAGCAAATAAAATCCTATGAATGGGGAAGTTACTTTTCTAAGATTCTAATGACAAAAAAAATTTTAAGAAAAAGAAAAATATTTTTTAGACTTTTTAATTATTAAATATTAATTTATTATTAATTACTAATTAAATTAATTTAAATCAAAATAAATACTAAACTAATTTAAAAAATCACCAAACTTTTTATAAAACTACTTAAGAATTACAGGAGTCCTAAAAAATTATAAAAAGTTCCTAAACTTATAAATAAACTATTTTAGAATTTATTTACTTAATTATTAATTAAAAGCTAATTAAACTAAACTAATTAAGTGGGACTAGAGTATACTTCTTGGCTTTTTGAAAAGCCACAGTGTGGACCCACTAATTCCAGGCTTATATAGGTCTCATTTCTTTTCGGCGCCGCGCCGGCGGTTTTTTTTCGTTGGCCGCCTGATTATCTACTCACTTTTATTGATATCATCAAAACACTTTCACAGGCATTAATACTAAATCTCTCCATAAGAACATATTCACCACAACCAAACATATTCTAACAGTTATTGAAGTTAACCTTAATAACAATACATTTACCAAAATCCGGGTAATCGGAGTGCTTACACGTGCGTGATTATTATACTATTTTTTATTTTAATCTTACAGTGTCAAGATCCGTATGGCTGTTAACGTTTTCTATACCGTGCTCTATTTGAAACAAAATTAAATAAAAATACAGTTGTTTTTGAGATCAGGCAGACTCAAAAAACCAGATGTTCGAGTTTATAGGTCAACATTACTGAACACATATTATAGATTTTAACATGGGTTCTGACCATCTCGGAAATTGCAGGTCACAATAACCAATGGAGTTCATATCCTAGAGATGTATTTTTGACTCAGTATGTATGAACTGGATCGATTTAGATACTTTTAAATCTCAATGCCTCAAAATTATTACTCAAACAAGATAAATGTTTTTTTTTGGGTAAAAAGGTTAATTCCCACAGTTAAATTTGAAAAGGATAAATGTTAACTGGTTAAATTTTTGTTCTTCGTCTGTAATAACGAAAAAAAATTGGTCAAATTAACTCATTTGGCGTATTTAGATGTGCATAAAACCTCCTAAACCAATTCTAAAAAATTTCGAACATTAACACTGCAAAATAACAATGTAAATATACTTCCTAATACAAACTATGTGAGTGGACGACCTAATGACTTGTAGACACAAGCCCAATTAACCATATATAATAGATCATCATTTTGAAACACAGTGTTAACCCCTGTCCTAAATATAGCACCGACTAATATAAAGTTATATGCTATAATGTATCTAAGAGTGGTACCAATGGACATTGGTTATATAACGCCCAAATATCTTTAACAAGATAGCCTTCAACACCATAGAAAAAACATTGTATACTATATTTACCACACTAACAAAGTCTTATAAAGATTATAAAGTAATAATAGAACGGAAGTCTATGTCTTAAAGTACCTAACGTCTGTATAGCCCGTTATGGAAAGTCGATAAGAACAATGCATAGCACCACAAGCGGTGTTACTAACCATTTACACGAAGACAACACACTAGTTACCAGATACCATATCTAACGACAAATGATGCTGACTTAATTAAACAGTATATAGGCTACGTATTCCCGTGTCTACACAGGGTTGATCAACCTGAGAACTCATCTTGCCTGCGACTCTGCGCGCCAAGGTTATTCTGCTATCGATACCGTGTGCATCGGAAACACTATTGCTATGACGCACACGCAAATATCAATGCTCGGTTGTGCAACTGGTATTAGTAACATTGTGTAATAGCCTATATCATGATTATAGTGCATAGTGACGAGGATTAATCAACAAGATATGAGAGTCTTTAATAAAGCCACCCAATATTAACATTTGAATAATTAACCAACAATAATTCAATACCCAACAATTAGTAGTTATCAAGGTGTACAGCAAATGTCAAAGACATTCCACAACACACGTACATTAATTTATTAACATTATATTAACGTTAACTGCAAATATAGCTCTATCTTATCCTATTCAGTCCCATATAGTGACGACTGCATAAACCATAATCCGCCCCCCCCATGAAATCTAGTAATCCTCCCGTCGTCATCTTCAGTATTTTAAACCCTTAAACTTCACGATCATATAAAATCCGTCTTAGGGATAGGTTAAGCAACACGGGACTTAACCGGATGCCATAAGCCACCAATAAGGAAGGAAACTCTACGCTTTTTTACCCCCCTTTTTTTTTCCCCCCCTCTATGATTTCACGATCGCTAATCCCTTAGTAGGTTAAGCAATAACGGAATTAACCGGTTGCATTAAGCCACTAAGAAGGCAAGGATGAACTCCTCGCGTAATCCTCAATGACNCTAGGTCCCACTAATGAGCTCAAAAAGAGCTTATCAAGATGGCTAGGATACACTGATGACTCAGTGTACCTAAGTGACCATGGTACTTAGATAGGCTAAATTAAGCAATGGAATAAGCAAGGAATTGTAAACAAAGATTAGATTCTAAAATTTGGTGAAGCAAGCTTCTCAAAGTGTCCAGGAACAGGCAATAAGCTCAAGGATTGAGCTTATTGTAGCCTTGGGAACAATGGTTCAGCAGACAAAGGTACAGAGTGAAATTATGAAATAAGCAGTTATCAAATTAAGCATACAAGCATAAACCAAGGTGATCATGAACAAATGCAAAGTCAGGCAACACAAGACAACTAAAAACAGCTACATAATAACACTGGATCACATAGGGACAAGAAATCAACAAGCTTAGCATATACTGATGAGCTAGTCAAGACAGTGGTCCAAGAGGCAACTAGGAGGCCAAAATAAGCTAAAAAAGAAGCAACTAATGGAAAATAAAATCTTGAACCAAAAACTCAGAACTATAGGCTATCCAAAATACTAAAAATCAATGAAAATGGTCAACTAGTGAACAAGATATGGTTCCTAGAAATTGGGTCACAACTGACATGGCCTGGGCATAACAAGGCTCAAACAATCCACTTTGTGATCAAGTTAAAATAAGTAAATGGTTTACAAACTTGACTTTTCTGCTTGATTCTCACACACAGGCAACCAAACAATAAGCAAAACCAAGATCAGACACAATGGGTTAAAGATGAGCTTAAAAATGAGCTGTTAATAAAGCTTGTGGGACAGATCTGGTGAGCAGGGCAGTTGTATGATCAAACGGGCAACTTTGAGCAACATTTTCTATGAGCAAATGATGTTCAAATTCAGATTTTCTGGTTGAAATAGATAGACAAGCAACCAAATTACTCAAAACAACAGATATTATCTATTTCCAATCCATTTTGACCCCTGTGCTTCCCTTAGAAAATCTTCCCATTTCAGCAGTTGGGACTTTTTGACTTTTTCATGAATTTGTGAAAGTTGACTTTTATGAAACTCAATCCTGAATTAAGCACTGATTATGTTAAAATAAGCTAGAATGCAACTGAAAAAGCAATCTAAACAACTAATGAACTAAAATCTATGATTATGCAATCAATAATCCTAACAGTGAACCCACAGGTTAAGATTGAAAGGAGAAATTGACTTTTTCTGAACTGACCTATGTGTTTTATGATCAATCTAACCTAAAGGTACCCAACTGAGACTGCCTAAACCAAAATGACTACCTAAAGCAAACTAGAGAACAGCAAAACCCTCTGAACCAAACACCCCTTATTGAATAGAAAGTGAACTATAAGGCAGTAAAAACTTAATGTTGAGCAAACCTCTTGACAAATAACTTATACTCAGGTTCAGAAGCACTCAATAATCACATCTTAACACAAAATAAGCAGTGTAAAGAGAGCTAATTATGAAAAGCAGTCTATGGCAAGATATCACAGTTAAATAACAAATACATGAACTAATGACTTATAGGCTAAACAATAAGCATACTAAGCATAAAAAAACATAAATAGGCTACTCTAAACAGAAATAAGCAATTATATAAGCTGATAAGCAGATGAACGGTAGACTTTGAGAAAATGGGGCTTACAATAGTCCTTTGCTTACACAATGGTGCCAAAATTAATCACAACACAATCCTAACACTCCCCATGGAGTTCTAAACCCAAGGCATTCCAGTATTCACCATTCTCCATACTTCATCTTCTTTCTTTTCTTTCTTTTGATTTTTTTATATTTATTTTCCTATTTTTTTCTTTGTATTTTTGAGAGTTTTTTGCTAAAGCTTGAATTGACTGATCTCCAATCTCATAAAAGTTTATAAACTACTTAAATGAACTTGAATAAACATGAAAACAATAATGTTAACAACTTTTGAATACAAATGAGATTTTCACTTCAAAATGTCAAACTTGAACATCAACAGGAAACTTGGAATTTTTTACTAAATAAATTCAAAAGTACATTGAACTTAAACTAAGAAGTACATTGGAATTATTTATTATACTAGAAAACAGAGTTTGAAAATAAATTCGACATAAGTAAATTAAGCTAAATTCTCCACATCTTCAAACTGCTACAATGCACCCTTTTATAGCAATTTTTAGGGTTTACGGCACCCCTTTGTCTTTTCCCAGCAATAATACCAGCCATAGGATGAGTAGAATTCAATCTTGGCCCTTGGTCACTTTTGGCGCCAAAATGGTGTTTTGGCTATTAGCCTGTTTTGCTTGTGCCAGGGTTCAATTCTTGGACTGGGGTGTTTGTTTGGAGGTATAAGGGTGTAGGTTTTGAGTGTGGCAGAGGTTAAGCAGAGGTGGTGATGATGGAGGGTGGTTGTGGTGTAGCAGGTTAGTGGGGTGAGGTGGAGGAGTATATGTTTATTTTTGGGTTTGACTCGTTGACCAGGGATAAATAAAACGGGGTTAGTTTTATTATTTGTGGGATTGGGCTTTTAAGGGAAATGGGCCACAGGCTTTGTAGAACCGTAGAGGGGGGGCGGGTGAATACGGTTTCTTCGGCTTTTTATATGTTTAAAAACTTTAAGCCTCGAAGAAGAACCAAGTGGTTTATAATACAACAACCACAACAACAATCGCAACCAAAGTATATAAAGCGAGTAAAGAGACACCACGATATATACTGGTTCCGGATGGGGGGTTTATAACATCCGTACGTCCAGTTGCGAATCCATGACACCGATACTATTACACTAGTATAATCCTTTCGGTGGACTATAAACCGTTACAATTCACTCCACCAATATTCANATAAAAAAACATAAATAGGCTACTCTAAACAGAAATAAGCAATTATATAAGCTGATAAGCAGATGAACGGTAGACTTTGAGAAAATGGGGCTTACAATAGTCCTTTGCTTACACAATGGTGCCTAAATTAATCACAACACAATCGTAACACTCCCCATGGAGTTCTAAACCCAAGGAATTATAGTATTCACCTTTCTCCATACTTCATCTTCTTTCTTTTCTTTCTTTTGATTTTTTTTTTATTTATTTTCCTATTTTTTTCTTTGTATTTTTGAGAGTTTTTTGCTAAAGCTTGAATTGACTGATCTCCAATCTCCTAAAAGTTTATAAACTACTTAAATGAACTTGAATAAACATGAAAACAACAATGTTAATAACTTTTGAATACAAATGAGATTTTCACTTCAAAATGTCAAACTTGAACATCAACAGGAAACTTGGAATTTCTTACTAAATAAACTCAAAAGTACATTGAACTTAAACTAAGAAGTACATTGGAATTAACTATTATACTAGAAAACAGAGTTTGAAAATAAATTCGGCATAAGTAAATTAAGCTAAATTCTCCACATCTTCAAACTGCTACAATGCACCGTTTTATAGCACTTTTTAGGGTTTAGGACACCCCCTTGTCTTTTACCAGCAATAATACCAGCCCTAGGATGAGTAGAATTCAATCTTGGCCCTTGGTCACTTTTGGCGCCAAAATGGTGTTTTGGCTATTAGCCTGTTTTGCTTGTGCCAGGGTTCAATTCTTGGACTGCGGTGTTTGTTTGGAGGTATAAGGGTGTAGGTTTTGAGTGTGGCAGAGGTGAAGCAGAGGTGGTGATGATGGAGGGTGGTTGTGGTGTAGCAGGTTAGTGGGGTGAGGTGGAGGAGTATATGTTTATTTTTGGGTTTGACTCGTTGACCAGGGATAAATAAAACGGGGTTAGTTTTATGATTTGTGGGATTGGGCTTTTAAGGGAAATGGGCCACAGGCTTGTTTTGGGTTTGGATTGGGTAGAAAGGGTTAAAGGTGTTATTTGTTTTAGGTTAAGTAAATTAGGCCCTTTTGGTTTGTAGTTTTTCTAAGCCCAAGGACCAAACTTGTAGATTCTGGATTTTCAGGGGCCACTTTTGCCAATATACCAAACATGCTTCAAGGACCTTTCTTGCCACTCTTTGANGAAAGGGTTAAAGGTGTTATTTGTTTTAGGTTAAGTAAATTAGGCCCTTTTGGTTTGTAGTTTTTCTAAGCCCAAGGACCAAACTTGTAGATTCTGGATTTTCAGGGGCCACTTTTGCCAATATACCAAACATGCTTCAAGGACCTTTCTTGCCACTCTTTGAATTCCCAAAGGTCCCTTGATGATTTTTCCTCAAAATAAATTCTCGGGGGTCAATTCTGCCAATTTCTGAAACTTGAGGGGCTAAACTGCAAATCCTCCAAACTTCACAACCAAGGACCAATTATGACAAGTTTCAATAGTACAAGGAACACAAAAGATATTTTCCATTTTTTGAAATTCCCAGGGATCATTTTTGCCAACTTTGAAACTGCAGGGACCAATCTTGTAAATTTTCATATCTCTCACCAAAGGACTAAATATCACAACTTATGATTTCAAAAGGACCTTTGGTGACTTTTCTTACAAAACAAATGCCTAGGGACTAAATTTGACAAGTTTTGAAAGTTGAGGGACTGAAACTCCCAATTTTGCAAACTTTGTTTGTTTTTCAACTGTTTTCAATCATTTTGCATTTGAAACATATAAAACACAATCCCTGGGATATTTTTAGTATTTTGATGCACATTTGAGTGTTTTTGGATGTTTTGGCAGTTCCGATACAACAAAAAATGATGAGTGTTTGAGCACTGATCAATCCCCCACACTAAACTATTGCTAGTCCCTAGCAATCTTTTACGAAAATTTAATGGATTGGAATTCTCTTTACCAAAAGCCATTACTTCTGGAGTAGCCAAATGTTTCAGTTCAAGTAAGAACTATGGTACACTGATAACCATATGATTTTGAGCAAACCATAAGCTGTCAACGGATTTGATTTGTCTTTACCAGAAGCCGTTTGCTTCTGGACTAGCCAACTCTTTGATGGAATTCAGTCATCATCTTGGTGAGTTGATTACCAATTATGGTTTTCCACTGCCTTTGACACAAGCCATAACCTTGTGGGCTAGCCAACTCTTCACTATTAAAGATATGGTGAGTTGAATTCCATACAATTTTTGGCAAATTGTAAGCCATAAACGGATTTGAGATATCTTTACCAAGAGCCGTTTGCTCTTGGATTAGCCAGACCTTCTGTGGGTTAGACATGGTGGACTGATAACCATTTTTCGTGTTAGTGCAAAGCACTCACACTAAAAAAAAAATTTGCCCAAAATGGGGGAATTAGGGCACTACAAGCAAATTATGTGATCAAATTCGCCAGAATTCCCTCCCCTACACTTAGAATTGAATATTGTCCTCAATATTCAAAGTCCTGGCTATTATGCCGAACCTTAGAATGTAAAAGATAACATTTCTAGCTAAGTGTGGGAACCAATTATATATACACAAATATATATATATATATATATATATATATATATATATATATATATATATATATATATATATATATATATATATATATATATATATATATATATATATATATATATATATATATATATATATATATATATATATATATATATATATATATATATATATATATATATATATATATATATATATATATATATATATATATATATATATATATATATATATATATATATATATATATATATATATATATATATATATATATATATATATATATATATATATATATATATATATATATATATATATATATATATATATATATATATATATATATATATATATATATATATATATATATATATATATATATATATATATATATATATATATATATATATATATATATATATATATATATATATATATATATATATATATGTATATATATATATATGTATATATATATNCATTTTGAGATAACTCAACGGTACCATATGGATAAACTTTTGTGATAGTGAATGGTCCAGTCCAACGGGTTTTCAGTTTACCCGAAAAGATCGTTAATCTTGAGTTGAAAAGAAGGACTCGATCACCAACGTTGAAAACGCGGTTCTTGATCTTTGAGTCATGGAGCTTCTTTGTTTTTTCCTTGTAGATCAAAGATTTTTCATAGGCCTGATCACGAAGTTCATTCAATTCATTCATTTGAACTTTACGGTGATCACCCGCAGTTTGGAGGTCAAAGTTTGCATGCTTGAGGGCCCAGTAGGCTTTGTGCTCAAGCTCGATCGGTAGATGGCATGCTTTTCCGTACACAAGCTTGTAAGGCGTACACCCAATGGGTGTTTTGTATGCAGTACGAAAAGCCCAAAGTGCATCATCTAATTTGTCCGACCAGGAAAAATGATTTTCACCTACGGTCCTTTCCAAGATTCTTTTAATTCCTCGATTGGAAACTTCTACTTGGCCACTTGTTTGTGGGTGGTACGCAGTAGAGAGACGGTGGGTTACACCGTACTTTTGCATGACTTTATCAAATTTGTCATTGCAGAAATGCGTACCACGATCACTAATTATAGCACGTGGAGTTCCAAATCAAGCAAAAAGAGCTTTTAAAAACTTCAAAACAACTCGGGAATCATTTGTGGGTAAAGCTTTCGCTTCAACCCATTTTGACAAATAGTCGACGACCACGAGTATGTACTTATTTCCATGAGATGACGGAAATGGCCTCATAAAATCAATGCCCCACACGTCAAAGATTTCACAAACTTGAATTGCATTTTGTGGCATTTCATTCTTTTGTGAAAGATTCCCGTAACGTTGACAAGCGTCACAAGATTTGACTAATTCATGGGCATCCTTATATATCGTGGGCCAATAAAATCCCGAATCAAACACCTTTTTGGCGGTGTAGTTTGGATTATGGTGGCCCCCCGTGGGTCCAGCATGGCAAGCCTTGAGAATATCATTGGCTTCCTGACCATAAACACACCGCCGGATGACTTGATCGGCACAGATTTTAAACAAGTAGGGGTCGTCCCAGAAATAATGTTTAACATCCTTGAAGAACTTATTCTTCTGTTGGGACGACATCCCTTTCACAACAAAGTTACCCGCATGGTAATTTGCAAAATCGGCAAACCATGGGGTAATAGAATCTCCACGAAAGGTAACCGCATTGAGGGTCTCGAGAGGGAAGGTTTCATTAATTTCATTCTTCTCGAAGACATCTTGGTTGGGGTTTTCCAAACGGGAGAGATGATCAGCAGCTAGGTTCTCAGCTCCTTTTTTATCACGAATTATGATATCAAATTCTTGCAGGAGGAGAACCCAACGGAGTAATCTCAGCTTTGCATCTTGTTTTGCAAAGAGGTACTTCAAAGCCGAGTGGTCCGTATACACTATGCATTTGGTCAATATCAAATATGGCCGAAATTTTTCAAAGGCATACACCACTGCTAACAACTCTTTTTCTGTGGTGGTGTAATGACTCTGAGCCTCAGTCATTGTTTTGCTCGCATAGTGTATCGGCTGAAAATGTTTGGTCTTGCGTTGCCCCAGGACTGCACCTATTGCATAATCACTAGCATCACACATAAGTTCAAAGGGCAAGTCCCAATCGGGGGCAACAAGAATCGGTGCCTCAGTAAGCTTTTTCTTCAAAGTTTCAAAAGATTCAATGCACTCGGGTGAGAAGATAAAAGGAGCATCCTTCTCGAGGAGATGGGTCATAAGCCGGGCGATTTTGGAAAAATCTTGAATAAATCTACGGTAAAAACCGGCGTGACCCAAAAAGCTCCTAATCCCTTTGACGGTAGTAGGATGAGGTAATTTTGCAATGACATCAACTTTGGCTTTGTCAACCTCAATCCCGTTTTTTGAAATTTTATAGCCGAGGACAATGCCCTCTTTGACCATAAAATAGCTCTTCTCCCAGTTGAGACACAAATTTGTGTCTTCACAACGTTTGAGCATGTTGTCCAAATGGGAGAGACATGATTGGAACGAATCCCCAATGACCGAAAAGTCATCCATAAATACCTCCATTGTTTTCCCGATCATGTCGGAAAAAATGGACATCATGCACCTTTGGAACGTGCCAGGAGCGTTGCATAAGCCAAATGGCATACGACGGTAGGCAAAGGTACCATAAGGGCATGTGAAGGTAGTTTTCTCTTGATCCTGTGGATCAATGGGGATCTGAAAATAACCCAAGAACCCATCAAGGAAATAGTAGTATTCATTCCCCGCTAATCTCTCGAGCATCTGGTCCATGAAGGGTAGAGGAAAATGGTCTTTACGGGTGGCTTCGTTGAGCTTTCTATAATCTATACATACACGTCAACCCGTAACCAATCGAGTTGGAATCAACTCGTTTTCCTCATTTGTGACAACAGTTATGCCACCCTTCTTAGGAACACAATGAATGGGACTCACCCAAGGACTATCAGAGATAGGGTAAATTAATCCAGCATCAAGAAGTTTTAGAACCTCTTGTTTGATTACTTCGTGAATTTTTGGATTTACCCTCCTTTGATGTTGAACTGCGGGTTTAAAGTCATCCTCCATCAAGATTTTGTGTGTACAAAATTCCGGGTTAATACCCTTAATATCAGAGAGTTTCCAAGCAATTGCTTGCTTGTGTGACTTCAAGACCTTTATGAGGGCAGTCTTTTCCTCCTCACTCAAATCCTTAGCAATTATGACGGGTAATTTGTCATCACCCTCCAAAAATGCGTACTCGAGATGAGGTGGCAATTCCTTGAGCTCGACCTCGGGAAATTCATCAGTTTTCTCAACAGACTTGATTTCCTCATTATGAAGTTTTATGGGAGGGAGTGGAGGAGAATTGTCCTGATTCAACAATTTCTCAAGAAGAAGAATATCTCCCTCCGGATCAATCTCATTGTTATCAATTCCCTCTGGAACTGAATCACTTTTGAGAAAAGCTTCGATCTCTTCCAAAATGAAGTCACTTCCCTCAAACGGAGTGAGAGAAGGGGAAGAGTCGGCAATGATAGGATGAGAAGATGGAGTGGGATCACCACTCGAAGAATTGTGAACATAACCAAGAACTTCTTGAGAGTACTCCTCTGAAGCAACATCAATGACATCTATTCGGTTAACTGATTCAGAGTCATAATTTGAGGAGTACCTCGAAGTTTGGTCAAGGTTAAAGGTGATAGCTTCATTACCCGCACGTAATGTGATTTCTTGCTCAAATACATCAATGAGAGCATGACCCCGTTCTTAGGAATCCTCTTCCAACAATGAGAGGAACCCTTGAATCGGCCGTTCTAGCAAGGTGCAAAGCACAAACCTCGAGTCGTAGTCCCAACGAGGGTTGAATGGATCTAGTCAGCTCAAAATCGTGAGTTATGTGAAGTGAATGAGTTTAAAAGATGAGATTTGGTTTTTAACTACACTACGAGAAATATTTTTTTAAAACTTAAATGTAAGTAAGTACGTGATTAAAAGAAATAGGTTTAATAAGAAAAGTAAACATAAATCTAGACTAAACGTAAGAGAAATGAAATTAAAATTGCAAATGATAAAAGAAGGAAATAACGAAAATATTTTTGGAGTTTTGTTTTTGTGATTAACGATGACTAATAAAGATTAACTCTATAAAGAAAAGAAAAGTTAAACTAAAAAGTAAAAATGTTTTTGGATTTTTAAGTTTTAATAAACGAAGGGAATGTTAACTATTATAAACGTAAATGTAAAGCTATAAAAAGATTTAACAAACTAAGTTGACAATTAAATAAACTAAGTTAAATGAATTTTTAGAAAATTCGGCGGAGTTTCGTTTAGAAATGAACTAAACAAAACTTCACTCGATGAAACGATGAAGTAATGAAAAGCCAAGCTCGGCTTATGAAACTCGACTCAAAAGAAACAATGCAACTCGTTAATTTTGATTTTAGAAAACTAAAGCTAGCTACTGACTTTTGGAAACAGAATACTCACGAAAGAGAAGACTCATATTCGCAAGAAAAATAAGATCATACTCGCAAAACATGGAACCATACTCGCAAAAACTAAAGTATACTCGCAAACTTTTGACCCAAACTCGCTAAAAGAAAGTTCATACTCGCAAGATTATAAGACCCAAACTCGCAAGATGTTTAGTAGCCAAGATGATACTCGCAACTAAGGATGCTTACTCTCAATTTTTCTAAGATTGATACTCGCAAACAAGAACTATGATACTCGCAAGCTTTTTGAAGTGTTACTCGCAGAGACCAAAACCTTACTCGCAACCTAAAACTAATACTCGCTAAACCCTAAAATCTATACTCGCAAAAACCTCAAATCCACCCCATACTCGCTAAACTTACAAACCAAACTCGCAAAGCCCTAAAAATCTTACTCGCAAAAATAAGAAAAGAAACTACTGGACGATTTTAAGCACAAGAAAATTAATCTAAACTACTAAAAACTTATAAAATCTTTATGGACAACTAGTTTAAGGAACTAAATAAGCTTAAATAAGCTAACGACACCAAAAATAAGTTCTAACCCATATATTTTTTTATCTTATTCGAACAAGACTCATGCAAAGGTGACAAGTATTTTATAAAAGCTTTTGTAGATGATTGAAATAGATGTAAAGAACGACTAGTAATAACGAAAATAAGCTCAAAAACTAGTAAATATTGAAAAGGAAGATTAAGATGAAGCGTGACAATAAGCTAGAAAGAAAGATTAGGACATGAAAAAAATAAATCTTGCATTAAAAATAAAACTTACACTTAAAGAAAAACTAAAAACTACTAACACCTACTAAAGACTAGCTTCAAAATGAAGCCACCCATGGGGTATTTATCTTGCTAGGGGGATGCCAAGTTTGCCTTCGTGTACATTTTACCCCCTAGACTTTTACATCTCAAGAAAACACACATAAATTACATTACCAAACTAATAAACGTCTAAACTTCTAAATGTAACGTCTTGTAACTTTGAGGCTTCGTGTTGACGTGTATTTCAAAAGGTCTTCAAAGATGTAAAAGTGATCACTTGCTCGAATTTGGGAAGCTTATCTCGATAATTATCTTTGAACTTCGATTAAGCGTCTCTTTCATTTTCTTGAGCCTTTAAGAGATAAATTCGTCGTCACGGGCTTTTCTTAAGTAAATTTCATCTTTGGCTTGTCTTTTTGACACTTTTCCACATCTCGTGCTCGTTTTAGGCTTTTTGGTTGATTTCTATGTCGTTTTTACAATATCCTTTCCTGCACAATCACAAACACAAAAACACGATATCTTTGGCGTTTAACGTTAGTTTTTGGTCTTATAGAGCCTGAAAATGGTGAGTAAAAGGTATGTGAATAAGCACATACCAAAAGTCAACAATCACAAAATCGGCTGGGAATTGGAACTTTCCTACTTTCACGAATACATCCTCAGCAATGCCAAGTGGACGAGAGATTGAACGATCGGCAAGCTCAAGAGTCATGCACGTAGAATATGGCATCAGGTTATGGCATCAGCAATGCCAAGTTCGGGAAGAGAAATTTTCTTCCACACAGAATATGGCATCAGGTTAATGCTAGCACCAAGATCGGCCAAGGCGAAACATTCAACCATACCCGGAAAAACACATGGAATTAGAAATTTTCTGGGGTCTCCAAGCTTCTCGGGAAGCTTTTTCAAAAGAACTGCTGAGCAGTTCTCATTAAGTGGAGTTCTAGCCATTTCAAAAAGCTTTTCCGTGTTACTCAATAGATTTTTGATTGTTGATGCGAATTTAGGCATCAAGATGATAGCATCCGCGAAGCTTATGTCAAAATGAAAATCTTGAAAGATTTGGAAAAATTTATCCATTTGGTGACTAGCTTTTTCGCGGAGCTTTTGTTCATTGAGACGTGATGGGTAAGAAATAGAGGTTTTGGATTTAGGGTTGTCAACTGGAGTTTCTGGTGGATCAAAGACAACTCCAGGTTTGCGTCTGGTTTCTGGAATAACCTGAGGATGGACGTGTGCGGTACTTTGTGAGCTAGGAGATTGCACCTTGTCCGTTGTCACCTCAGGTTCACGTTCCACTACCTTTGGAGGAGAGGAAGAAGAGGCAGTAGGAATCGCGGGTTCATTATATGAAGCCCCCACTTCTGGTTGTGATCGCTTTTGCATCGCCCCTCGGATTAGCGATTGTGTTGCTAGGTAAAGTACCTGAGCCCGAGGGTCGATCACTTAAAGACTTATTGATTTCAGAAATCTGGCTGACCAACAACTTGTTCATTTCTTCTTGGGATTTCATGAATTGCTTTAACAACTCGTCAGATGAAGGCCCAGTTGGAACAATGGCTTGAGGTTGATTATTAAAATTTTGAGCACAATTGTTTTGGTTGGGACCTTGATTTTGGTAATTTCCTTGATTTTGGTGTTGGAAATTTCCTTGATTTTGGTTGTTATTTCCATGGAAATACCCTTGGTTGAAGTTACCCTGACCTTGGTTTTGATTAAAGTTTCCTTGATGTTGGAAACCTTGATTTTGGAAACCTTGGTTTTGAATTTGAAAACCGTGACCTTGATTGAAATTCCCTTGGTTTTGAAAACCTTGGTTCATTTGATTTTGGTATTGGTTACGGTTTTGGACATTTTGGTTTTGATTAAAACCAGGTGGTCCAGGGTAGTGGTTAGGACGATAGCTCGGGTCCATCTGAGGACGGTATTGGTTACCTCCTTGATTGGAAGTACCGTGTAACACCCCCAAAATCGGGTCCAGCGGAAGCATACATGTCACTGGGGTGCTACTCAATTGGTACCACAACATAAGGTACAAAGAATGGTTTTTAATTCATTTACTCAAAATAAAAGTTGTTACCAAAAGCATAAAGTTTACATGTTATAAATAAAATGCGGAAATAAGCCCATAGTTTAGTTAAAGCGGTCCCAATTAGTTATCAGAGTCTTCTATGACCATGCCATGCCATTTGCCAAGCGCCTCCAAGAATAAGTTACCACCTTAGAAACCTGAAATACATGCTAAAAAGTGTCAACCCAAAGGTTGGTGAGTTCATAGAGTTTATATTAAACAGTTAAAGTGATTCTATAAAGCATAACCCAAGTGGGAAAGGATGCATTTACGCAAAGTGACCTTGGACTTAGTTTGACCAATAAGGGAGTAAACCTGTTACGTGATTAGAGAAGACGTAAGCACGGGATATGAGCATATGGATGCTTTCACGTGTTGTTATGTGAAATATATAAGCTCCCTAAGTTTAGAAAGGCCTTGGCTAGAGGCAAGTGTTAGAAAACTTGAGTTGGCGTTTTCCCGTAAGTGGGTGTTGTAAAAGTATGATCTCTCAAATCTCAAAACTCGTTTCGAGTGTTCTCAATTAAGCACATAACATATACATACCTGAATTGAAAGATCCACATTTGTCGGGTAAGGGGAAAGCCGACTTTGAAAATTCGCCCGAAACAAACAGACTTCTGGCGCGTCAACGCGCGGGCAGCGCGCCAGCAGCAGACATGTGGTTTCGGGGAATTAGGCTACCGTTTGACGTTTTATGTGTTTCGAAGGTTTATTTGTCATTATCAAAACATTAGGAGATCTTGATCATGTTGCCTCAACAATCTCCCCCTTTTTGATGATGACAAATAAAATCCGAAAGCAAATAAAACTTACAAACGTAGCGAAGACAAGCGCGCCTTTGGTGTAGCTTTTGCGTCTTGACCTTGCCTTGTAAATGTGATGAAGTCCTTTGCTTGCATTTGAGCTGGATCTTCACTTTGCTTTCTTTCTCCCCCTTTTGTCAAATCAAAAAGGCGGGACTTCCAATTGAATGGGTAAGTAGCTTGTTCCATTGCACCCCAACGTGCTCCCCCTTGAACATAGCTCCCCCTAGATCGTTGCTCCCCCTTATTTCAAGGCGGGGATCCATGGGTCAAGAGCCTCACCTTTGCGGTGGCCTAGCTACATAAAAACACCACAACAAGCAACAACCAAACAATCCTCACATGTGAAAGTCCAAAGTGCGTTAGGTTACCATTTGGATACTTGCAACATGGGTTGGTCCACATATGACATCATATAATACATAATAAAATCAATCACTCACATACATAATACCATCACATAGTTATTCATAAGACAAATTTATCAATTATGCATCAATATGTCACGTACTCAAGTAAGCATAATGCATGTTCAAATAAGAGCACATATTCAATAAACATGTGAATATGATCATGGAATGGATTTATCAAGCTAGCATAAACATATCACTTACACAAGTGAGCATAACACATATTCAAATTAGAGAACATAGTTTCACATAAAAACACTTTAAGATTATAAAGCAGAACCTAAATGTTCAACGTGAGATGTGATAGATATCCTAAGGTGAGGAGATTTATCAAAAGTCTAGCTTGTATACTATGTTTTCTAATGCAATCTTATCCAAAACATGAGTAGGTATAATAAGTGTATATGCAAGGCAATTGAACTCAATACCTCAATAACATAAGTTACTACCTAGTATGAAGTCATGACATAAAGGGATTCCTAAGTGAGTGAATAACCCCGTGTATTACCCTCCCCTAGATTTATACAACCTTGCATAGAAAAACCTATATGATGTAAATGCGACCTCAAAACAACGTCATTTTCAACTTCTTGAGAATCAAGTTAATTTTTTTACTTATCAAGTCTTACACATAATTTCCTAGCACAAAATTTAGCCAAGCTTTAAGAGTTTTGAAAAGATCAAGAGAGCATTATCTTTAACAAATATGGAAACAATTAGCATGTTATCAATATGCGTGAAGTTAACTAGCATCATGGCAAGTGGGCACATAAACAAATAATATCAAAACATATTACTCATGCAAATACAATTAATCACAATGACAAGTAAGCATATAACCATATAGCATCCATCTTATTAATCAATTGATCTTTAAGACAAGTAAACATAATGTCCATGTATTTCCAATTTATCATCATGACAAGTAGGCATATAAGCGAATAACATTAAAGCATGTTCCACATGCAAACATATGTTTTATATTATCACTTAATCATTACGGCATGTAAGCACATAATCACATAACATCAAACTCAACGAGCATTTAATGTAAGCAAATAGCACCAAAACATATTTCTCACATAAGCACATTTCTCATACAACTACTAAGCATATGGCATTTTTAGAAAATAACATTCTAGGGAAGCACATAAGCAAATAGTATTTAAAACACGCAAGTATACTTTTCATATCTTTGCTTAATAACACTAACAAGTAAGCATGTAACCACATAGTATCCAACCTATCATCAATTAATCATTACGACAAGTGAGCATAACATATTACTAAGCATACCATCATAAGTAGCAAATGTTACATAATCATGAAGAATTAAGCACTAGAAGGCATATAATCATCTATCACAAAAATCACTCAAGTGAGACATGCAACTATCAATATGAAGGCTAGGATGATGTTCTTAATAGTTGGTAAATAAAAGCTTGTGACATTTCCTCTTAGATGTTTGATAGTATTATTGTTGGTTTGATATTTCTCTTGATTTGAAACAACTTGTTTTTGTTTCAAGTTCCAAAAATCTCAATTATTTGTTGGTGTTTTTGGTTGAAATTGGATGATCAAGTAACCCAAGTTAGTTCTTAGGATTATGCATGCATAATAGTTCCCATTATACTCGATTGTGTATAGATCCTTTATCATCATTTTGGAATTTAAATGATTCTATTTTCACACAATATAGATCCTTCATCTTATCATGCATGTACCAAGTGCAAGTATTTTCATGCAAGACATCCCAAGAGTGTAGTTGTTTGTGCATAGAAATCAAGTGTATATTTTATTATTAGATACACAAACTAGATCCTATAAACCATCAAAACATGTATAGAAATCAATATACAATGCATGATATCTCCGATTTATAGTTTGTTATGTAGTATGTCGACTTTGATAATCCTTATTTGTCACTTGCATTAACGAAATAAGTTTCTAAGACTTCAGATGAAATACTTAGTTTATCAAGTCTATTCATTAGGTGTTTTAGTTTGTTGTGCAAAGCCATACCGAATTCAATCCACGAGAATTCTCTTCAACTATGTAAATAGTTTGTATGTTTGCGTACATGTTTATCCTTTCTTTTCTACCCTTAAAACACATAGCATGCAATTTTCACATAGATTGAACAAGTAGAAATAGATATAAACTCTTCAACACAAGTATGAATTGTGATCCGAAATTTTATCTAGTCTTGATAATTTGACACAAATGACTTCAAAACCTAACAAGTGTAGTAGGATGTTTTGTGTCAAACTTCTTGTTCATAGCACATAGTATGGACATGTAGAATATAAGATATTATCAACCATCGTTTGAATAATGCATTGATAGATATCTTTCCTCTCGGAAAACATTTATTTGTATTTCCTTCCATGCCTTCACATAAGTCCTAGTCACATAAGCATAAACGCTCTAAGAGCACACAAAAGGACCTTACAAATGACCAACTAGACATTTGACTAATTTACCATAAGAGATTGTTCTCCTTAGATACATGTCAACTATAAACACTCAAAACTAACCACACGCAATTTGGAGTTTTGAAAATGTCATGCATAATCTTGTTTTATGTTTAGAAACACTTAATAGGGTTCCAATGAAGTGTGTAAAACAAGTTTTAAGACTCATGGACGCAAAACGAAAGTTTTTCAAAAGTTTTGCAAAACTTTTCCGAGACTGGCGCACTTATGGTGCGTCAACGCGTCACCAACGCGCCAGGGCCTGTCCCCAAATCACTCACAAAATGTAGATCTCCTTTTTCCCTTTCCGTGGCCTTTTGAATCAACTAAAACGGAGTTCGGATGAAGAAAATATGATCAAAATACTAAAGCAACTTTTAAAACTTAATTTATTTTTTTTGGTTTAATTGTTGATCGTTTTTATGGGTTCTTAAAGATCTAAGACTTAGATTATGATGTGTTCAAGTTATGAAAGAAGTAAGCACATAAATATATTTCCTAAACACATAGCATGCAAGTTTAATCTCACTTTATGTTAATCGTCTTTAATTTTCTAAGATCACCTAAATTTCAAGTTATGACAAAAATAATCTAGCTAGCATCAAACATGTTCACATAGCATTTTTGACAACTAACATATAAGGCACATAAAGATTCAAGAGCATAAAGGAAAACTTAGCTTGATCTTGATGGATGACTTTATGTTTTCAAGACCACGAGATAAAGATCCACCATAGATGCTTAGACTACCAACAACCTTTTCCAAAGTTTACTTATGTACACCATCATGCTCTTTATGAAGTAAGCAATCTTCTACTACGTCATGTGCTTGGAACACCCACTTTCAACAAACTAATAGATCGATCCAAGCCTATACCTAACAAACATATAACTCAAAAACTTGGTCCCCAATGTTTGTTGGGTCCATTGTGGTTAGTATAAAGCATTCCCAAGTTGAACATCCTTGGGTCTTGAAGTAAGACACTAAGTGTTTCAAGACCATACCTTGAGAACATTGACCAATGATTATTTTGAAAATTACTTTGGTGTTGAAAACTTGGTCTATTGTTTTGATAAATGTTTGGTCTAAAATATCTTTGGTTTGGGTAGGAGTTGTCTCTCCTTTGAGATGAGTTATATGGTTGATGA
>LBNU01019440.1:176169-188146 GCA_014162995.1 Artemisia annua
TTTGTAATCTAACACAAATTAAAGAAAAAATTTTTTATTTATATATTTTATCCAGTGTCTACTGTGTCGATTTTAGATGTGACAATTTAATTTTAACAAAATATCATTAAATGTTATTTATACATTTTGAACCATAAATTTATATAATATATCATGTACACGCCACTATTATATTCGGTATACCCAATATATAGCCAAAAATAATTGCAAACTTAAAATTATCCAATCATTACACTATCTTTTAAATGCAAAAAAAATAAAAAAAAAAAAAAAAATAAAGTACAAGTAATTCAAGTACAATTAATACATTAATGTGCCTTTAAAAATTCAGATTACAACATTAAAATTAAAACATTAATAAATTATATTACTAATATTAAAACCTCAATTACTTATAAAAATATTAATGAGTTATTTCACATTGATACAACTAGTTATAAAAGCATGTACTATCAAATTTAATGCAACCAATTAAAACATGCCCCTTACTAAAAAGAGCAATACAATTTTCACAATGTTATACAATCTAAACAAGCTATCAACGTAATCCAAAATATAAAATAATTAAATCACTATAATAATGTTATTTAAAACACCCCTAAAATGAAAGTAATATTATTTATTACATATTGTAACAAACTAAAATGAAAGTTAAACTGTTTATTAACAGATCTATAAAAGTGAGGTACATATATAGTTTTTAGAAAACTCAGAACCTAGGTAACCACGTGTTCAATATCGGGAATTCGGTGTCGCTAACTGGTTTGCTACCAATAAAAGCCATCTGAAAATGAACCAAAGAGGATCCCAGTTGGAACCGATACAAACTTGTGACCACGCCTCATTGTGATCTTATTTTTTCCGGTAATTGTCACATGGATACCTACTGCCGCTATGCAACGCCGAGTACGCTGCCTATTCTATTTAAGGGTTTGAAATTTATAGTGATCCCCAACTTTTATATTAAACTTGGTGATTTTTGTTCCCATCCCCTTGACAAATAATTTACGGAATATAAGAAATAACGTAACAACCTATTATTTATTACATAAGATTTAAGATTAAAGATTATAAGTTTTGTTAAAATCCATGCCTGCAGCTAAATAAAATTATATTGGCAATTTGTCATATGTATCGGACAATTTTAAATGATTAACTAACCATTAAGTTTATTACATTTATATCACAGCTAGAAGTGTTATATATAGTTGAGCTTATTATCGGGTTTTCAAGCATAGGCAGAGGCCAAAAAGTTTCTAATCGAGGACCATATATAATAATAAAAGCATTTATTGTGGGCTCTTCAGTAAAAAAGAATTAAGATAATGAGCTCCAATTATGGGATGACATGTGTCACTTCTCAACTAAAAAATCACATTTATTTTCAAATTGAAATATCTTTTGATCTATTTATTTTTTTAATTATCTAATTTCATTATATTTTCTAAAATTTTGTGCTCTTTAATTCAACATCCATTTTGATATATTTTTATAAAATTTTAGTTTTTGCAATTTTAATGGGTTATTTTGATTTAAATTTTTACAATTTTAACATTTATTTTAATCAATACAAACTTGATTCGTCAAAATTATAACTTTAGGGGGAGTGTTTGACGGGTAAAAATTTGTGAGGGTCTTTATGCGAGAATAATAATGTCACGGGAAAGTTACGAGAAACCCAAACAAACACATACAACGAACACATATACTTTCGAAGTGTTGCGTAACGAATACACTAAGCGGGTACGAAATTGTGGGAGAGTTGAATTAGCAATTTATTCATTATAATCTATTATAATTAAATTATGTTTCTTTTCATCGCCGCTGTGCGCGGGTATCCAACTTGTATATATATATATATATATATATATATATATATATATATATATATATATATATATATATATATATATATATATATATATATATATTTTTTTTTTCATAATTTGCCCCTCAAAGTATCAATTTATAGTATATCTAAAATTTATGAAAGTGTGTCCTCGATTGAAACTTTTTGGCTCTGCCTATGCTTGAAAACCCGATAAGCCAACCCTATAACACTTCTAGCTGTGAAATGTAATAAATATGGTTAGTTAATCATTAAAATTGTCCGACGACTATACAAATTGCCTATTTATTTAGCTGATGGGCATGGATTTTAACAAACTATTCTTTAATTAATCTTTATGTAATAAATATAGGTTTGTTAGTGATTTCTAATACTCATTCCGTCTGAAAATTATTGTCAGGAGACAAAAATCACCAAGTTTAATAAAAGTGGGATCACTATAAATTTCAACCACTTAAATAGAACTAGCAGGGTACTCGCGCGTTGCAGCGGCGTGTACCCTGTGACAATTAACCGGAAAAATAGATCCCAATGAGGCGTGGCTCACAAGTTTGTATCGGTTCCAACGGGTCCTCTTTGGTTCATTTTCAGATGGCTTTTATTGGCTAGCAAAACCAGTAGCGACACCGATTCCCGGTTGAACACGTGGTCCGGTCTGGTTTTCAAAACTATATGTACCATCAACTTGTTAGATTGTATAAACATGTACTTTTCATTTTAGTTTGTACAATATGTATAATAATATGTACTTTTCATTTTAGGGGTGTTTTAAAAATAACATTATTTAGTGTATTCAATTATTTTATATTTTGGATTACGTTGTAGCTTGTTTAGATTGTACATTGTGAAAATTTTATTGCACTTTTTAGTAAGGGGATGTTTTAATTGGTTGCATTTAATTTGATAGCTATGCTTTTAACTAGTTGTACAATGTGAATAACTCATTATATTTTTAAGTAATGAGGTGTTTTAATATGAGTATTAATTATGTTTTAATTTAATGTTGTAATGCTGAATTTTAAGGCATTAAATGTATAATTGTGTTGATATTACTTGTACCTTTAGCATTAAAAGATGTAATGTTGAATTTTAAGGTTTGCATTAATTTTTAGGCTATTAATGGCCGAAAGTGGCGTGTACATGTAGCTACAAAACTTGTAAATGTCTAATTGTATTGTTTTAATGTATTAAATGTCTAATTGTGTTGATATTACTTGTACTTTTAGCATTAAAATATGTAATGCTTAATTAAGTATTTCTATATTTAGTAGGCCTAAATGCTTTATAAGATAGTTAGATATTCCTCAACTAAATTCTCTTATTTAAAATGGAAAAGTAGACAATTATTTTGAGATATTCAAAAAGAAAATGTGGACAATGGGATCACTATAAATCTCAACCACTTAAATAAAATATTCCTCAACTAAATTCTCTTTTACTTATTTAAAATGAAAAATAAACAATTATTTTGAGATATTCAAAAAGAAAATCTGGACAATAATTTCGAGACGAATGGAGTATATAAATTTAGCGAAGTGATTTGCACACTTCTAATTCTTATTGAGACACTCTAATATACAAGCAGTTAAAGCAGATTGTACTTAAAGTACAACTGATTGATGCAGACATTGGAGTGTCCCAATAAAAAGTGAAAGTGTGCAAATCATTTCCCATAAATTTAGAACACCCCAACAGAAAATGACATAACCTAACATTTTCTCACGAATTCTCAAACACGTAATTATTACCATGTTCTCATCTTTCCATGCATATGATACTTTGAAACGTGAATATTCCATTTCAAGTCATTATCCAAATTAGTTACGTGACCATAATATTGCCACGTATATATTAATCTTCAAATTTGTGTGAAGCTTATCTATAATTAGCACATGTATCATTTTTAAGTCCTTGAAAAAATCCCAGTAATCCGCTTTTGTAAAATTCCATATAAACAAATCAATTATTAGGTCATCCAATGTGCATTGTAGGACATGTGTCAGTTACTTGAACCTCACACACACGCAATGATTAGATTATATGTGTCAAATATCTACAATCTTGCATGATATATACATCCACGGTTGTTATTTTCTTAAATAAAATACATGTGTTTTGGTGTTTGATTGGTTATTTAGAGGATAAGATCTCAGCCATTGATCTTGTGTTCATGGAATATAATTCGAAGTTGTTGTACGGTAGTATTAGGTTTTCATGGCCACAATTAGAAAGGCAGTCCAATGCAAAAAAAATTTATTCAGGGCGTGTGTTACATCGGAATTTGAATAAAGGAATACTTTTTTTCCGAATAAGGGATGTTCATTTGATAAGTAGAGTTGAGATCCATGAAGAACATATACATGCCATAGAATCTATCAACCAATCATAGCCACCCATTTATATTTTTCATTTTTTTTTTCAAAACAACATATTTTGCAAACGGTAAATCTTCAAGCTACAAAAAAAATACCATCGCGACGAGAATTAAATGATCTTTCTATAGATATGCATTGTTATATACTTTCGACGATTTTTTTTTTAATTTCCGCCCAGAAAGAATCATATATGATTCGTAAAAATCATATATGATTCGTAAAAAATCATATATGATTCGATTCTTACGAATCATATATGATTCTTACAAATCATATATGATTCGTAAGAATCATATATGATTTGTTAAAATCGAATAATCATATATGATTTTTCTGGGCGAAAAAAATAAAGTTNGTTTTAATGAAACATCACATATGATTATTAAAATATACAATGATAATTACAACACTTCTCATACAAAGTGTCATATACGCCTATTCATACAAGCAACATTTACTCAAATGTAAATTAGCCTTTATGAACATTCTCATGAGAAAAGGTGCTTACGGGTCAAATAATCAGGACTAACAAACAGTTAGCCTAAACGCACTTTAAATGAGGCTTCATATCTTAATATATATAAAGATGCAACTCTCATTATAGGTATTGGATCAACAACCTGCTATGAGCGGGTTGCTTGCAGATAGCTAGTCGATAGTAAAAGCTATAACGTGCACTTCAAATAAAAAACATAAGTACTTATCTCACAAAATCAAGGTAACAACAGATCCTCGATTCAAATACCATTTAAGTATACAAAAACTTAAATCAGTTGAACAAAATGGCTACACACAACCACGCTACACATTCTTCATGTTTAACTGATTACTAAACATAACGATAACCATATACAATAAATGGGCTAAATTTTGCTAATTTCATTAAGAGCTCAGGGTTACAACACTTTAGCTAAAAACCAAGGACTAGAGAAACCTGGTAACACATAAAATAATAAATTAATAGCATGTTAATTTCATTATGAGGGAAAAACACCCTATTACAAAACCTAAGACAAAAGATGCCTGGTATATTCTAAAAACAATCCTAATACACCACGAATTACAAACATTCTTTTATAAGTTTGATAGTAGTTAATATGATCTGACAACATCAAACTCACAACCTACTTAAGACTAACCAAAGATTCCCAGGAGAACTTTAGAAAAACTGAGTACCCTTATTGTGATTTCTTTTGAAAACTGATGAACAAAATGAATTTTTTCTTTAAAAAATTGATGAATTGATAAACAACATGATCTTATTGATGAACATTGTGATGTAATTGATGAACAACATCAAAGAAAACTGATAAACATTGTTACTTTTTTTAGAAAATTGATGAACTAATAGACATTATGATTTTTTTAATACTGATGAACAACATGATTTTTTTTTAAAAATAATGAACAATAATAACTGATAAACACGACTAACTGATAAACAACACTGATGAACAAAACTAACATACCCAATAAAATAAATCTACCAAATTAATCAATCCATAAATAGATCCAATGACCACTATTGATAATATAGTACTCCGTTTAACTTTCTAACAAATACTCCATATTATTTAATTAGCAAATATAAATACCATTTTGGTTTCTAGCTACAAATAAACGTATGTACTTCTTTCCCAAGAGTCATTTATTTTCTTTTCTTTTAGCGTTTGTAAATCAAATGAAAAAAAACATGAGCCAACTTTGATTTAAAATTCGATTTAAATTATTTTACTTCGTAATACTTTGATATCGGCAAGGAACTGTAGTCTCGTTGGTCGGAAAGTCACAAAAGAAGCGGCGGTGGCGCGATTCAGGTTGTCGGAAAGCGGTAGTGACTCGATGGTATATGTAGGTAAACTAAAAACTCGGTTCAATTGAGACTACACAACTTCCGACAAGATTACCCATTCCAGATGTAACAACCGTGATTTTAACAGGTTAGTTTGACTAATAGTCTCTAATCATTTAACTTTGTTTGGTGTGAATTAAGTGTTTCTGTGTGGTATATGTGTGAGATATGTATAATATATTTATGATAAGTATGAATGTGACACTAAATCCCTTTGCGTGTATGGTTGTTGGTATGATTTGAGGAGTGTTGAGTTTGGGAAAGTTCATTTTGATCGCCTTTGTGGTGCAGAAATGACTTGTGAGATTTTGATGTTTTGTGTTTTTGTGTAACGAGTCATCGTTCAAGTATTTGGGCGGTAGTAAGTTACAAGGAGATTGTTTTCGTGGGATATATTTATAGAGTGTGTGAATTTCTATTTTTGGAAACTTTATTTTGAAAATAATTATTTTCCGAGTCGTCGTAAAAACTAAGGTTTATCGCGAAAGACGTTAGGTTTCGTTATGGGAGCGCATAAAATATAAAAAGTATAAGGTTTTGAGTGTAATAATTTAATTTAATAAAAAAATAAATAAAAAATATATATATATATATACATGAATTTATGAGTATATAATACAACAGGGGGCTCGTCGAATATGAGATAAGGGGCGGAAAAAAGAAACCAAATTTGATGCCAAATACAATTTAAAGCCTTAAGGGTTGGATAATCCAATTAATTATAAATACAAAATCAAAACTCCCACCTCTCTTTTTTGCCTTTACGGGTCGACGCAGAGGAGACGACAAACAAGGAAAGGAAAAGATTTAGGTTTTGTTTTTTGAAGCCAAAATCAAGATCAAGGTGATATTTGTTTGAAGCTAGTTTTCAGGTCGAATGTAATCTAGTTAGTTGTTTGTGGATTTCATGGTTAAGTATGTCAATGGTTGATGATGGGGCGCGCCGAGGCTTTTAGGGGGTTGAGATAAAACTGCGTGGAGAATAGACAAGATGGGGGTGTAGAACCATCGTCTAGTCATTAGATTATTAATGGTTATCATGATTAGTGAAGTTGGTTTGGTGATACAAACATGTTAAACGTTGAGTTAGTTTGGACCCTTTTGAAAGGGTTGTAAAGATTACGACGAGATAAAATTAGTAGGGGAGATGACGTTAGAACCAACGAATTTTTCTAGTCTAAATATGAAGTTCAGTGAAAGAAATTTCCAAAAAGTCCGACCACGATTGGATTTCGAGGTCCGGAAGCTAGCGTCTTTTGATTTTCAAAGATAAGGTGTGTAAAGCTGTTAAACTGGACAGAGATTTGGGGTATAATTTTGGATGGTGAATTGTGGGTGAAAAAGTGATATCCTAGGTTAAGCCCTTCTGAGAAAGTTGATATTTTAGGTTATCTTAGACTCCCACAAAAAGGATTCCCACTAAAAAGTTGCTGAGGAAGTANCAACTCTCATTATAGGTATTGGATCAACAACCTGCTATGAGCGGGTTGCTTGCAGATAGCTAGTCGATAGTAAAAGCTATAACGTGCACTTCAAATAAAAAACATAAGTACTTATCTCACAAAATCAAGGTAACAACAGATCCTCGATTCAAATACCATTTAAGTATACAAAAACTTAAATCAGTTGAACAAAATGGCTACACACAACCACGCTACACATTGTTCATGTTTAACTGATTACTAAACATAACGATAACCATATACAATAAATGGGCTAAATTTTGCTAATTTCATTAAGAGCTCAGGGTTACAACACTTTAGCTAAAAACCAAGGACTAGAGAAACCTGGTAACACATAAAATAATAAATTAATAGCATGTTAATTTCATTATGAGGGAAAAACACCCTATTACAAAACCTAAGACAAAAGATGCCTGGTATATTCTAAAAACAATCCTAATACACCACGAATTACAAACATTCTTTTATAAGTTTGATAGTAGTTAATATGATCTGACAACATCAAACTCACAACCTACTTAAGACTAACCAAAGATTCCCAGGAGAACTTTAGAAAAACTGAGTACCCTTATTGTGATTTCTTTTGAAAACTGATGAACAAAATGAATTTTTTCTTTAAAAAATTGATGAATTGATAAACAACATGATCTTATTGATGAACATTGTGATGTAATTGATGAACAACATCAAAGAAAACTGATAAACATTGTTACTTTTTTTAGAAAATTGATGAACTAATGGACATTATGATTTTTTTTAATACTGATGAACAACATGATTTTTTTTTAAAAATAATGAACAATAATAACTGATAAACACGACTAACTGATAAACAACACTGATGAACAAAACTAACATACCCAATAAAATAAATCTACCAAATTAATCAATCCATAAATAGATCCAATGACCACTATTGATAATATAGTACTCCGTTTAACTTTCTAACAAATACTCCATATTATTTAATTAGCAAATATAAATACCATTTTGGTTTCTAGCTACAAATAAACCCATGTACTTCTTTCCCAAGAGTCATTTATTTTCTTTTCTTTTAGCGTTTGTAAATCAAATGAAAAAAAACATGAGCCAACTTTGATTTAAAATTCGATTTAAATTATTTTACTTCGTAATACTTTGATATCGGCAAGGAACTGTAGTCTCGTTGGTCGGAAAGTCACAAAAGAAGCGGCGGTGGCGCGATTCAGGTTGTCGGAAAGCGGTAGTGACTCGATGGTATATGTAGGTAAACTAAAAACTCGGTTCAATTGAGACTACACAACTTCCGACAAGATTACCCATTCCAGATGTGACAACCGTGATTTTAACAGGTTAGTTTGACTAATAGTCTCTAATCATTTAACTTTGTTTGGTGTGAATTAAGTGTTTCTGTGTGGTATATGTGTGAGATATGTATAATATATTTATGATAAGTATGAATGTGACACTAAATCCCTTTGCGTGTATGGTTGTTGGTATGATTTGAGGAGTGTTGAGTTTGGGAAAGTTCATTTTGATCGCCTTTGTGGTGCAGAAATGACTTGTGAGATTTTGATGTTTTGTGTTTTTGTGTAACGAGTCATCGTTCAAGTATTTGGGCGGTAGTAAGTTACAAGGAGATTGTTTTCGTGGGATATATTTATAGAGTGTGTGAATTTCTATTTTTGGAAACTTTATTTTGAAAATAATTATTTTCCGAGTCGTCGTAAAAACTAAGGTTTATCGCGAAAGACGTTAGGTTTCGTTATGGGAGCGCATAAAATATAAAAAGTATAAGGTTTTGAGTGTAATAATTTAATTTAATAAAAAAATAAATAAAAAATATATATATATATATAATAAAGGGGGCGGTCGAATAGGAGATAAGGGGAGAAAAAGGAAACCAAATTTGATGCCAAATACAATTTAAAGCCTTAAGGGTTATCCAATATAATTATAAATACAAAATCAAAACCTCCCCACCTCTCTTTTTGCTTGTACGGTCGACCAAGGAGAAAAACAAGGAAGAAAAATTTAGGGTTTTGTTTTTGAAGCCAAAATCAAGATCAAGGTATATTTTTGATACTAGTTTTCATTCAATTAATTAGTTATTGTTTTGATTCATGTAATATTAATTATGATGGATTTAGGGTTTATAAAATTCTGGAAAATAAAGATGTTAAACATGTTAGGATCATTAGTTATTAATGGTATGATGATTAGTGAAGTTGGTTTGGTGATACAACATGTTAAACGTTGAGTTAGTTTGGGACAGCTTTGAAGGGTTGTAAAGATACGACGAGATAAAATAGTAGGAGATGAGTTAGAACAAGAATTTTTAGTCTAAATTGAAGTTCAGTGAAAGAAATTTCCAAAAAGTCCGACCACGATTGATTTCGAGGTCCGGAAGCTGGTCTTTTGATTTTTCAAAGATAAGGTGTTAAAGCTGTTAAACTGGGACAGAATTTGGGTATAATTTTGATGGTGAATTGTGGGTGAAAAAGTGATATCTAGGTTAGCCCTTCTGAGAAAGTTGATTTTTAGGTTATCTTAGACTCCCACAAAAAGGATTCGCGATAAAAAGTTGTAGAAGTATTTTATTTTGATTAAAACTTTTTGGTGTGCGTTCAGATCCGAATCTGGATAGTTGTCAAGTTTGATTTTCTTATGGGTACTTTTGTGTGTTATTAGACCATGGCCTTCTGGGATTAGCTTTTATGCTTATGAGAGACTATGGTAAATTTTTGGTGTGAGTTTTTGAGCTTTAATTGTTATTATTTTATGTAGGTGAATGTACCCCAAAATTATGCGTTTTCTGAAATTATAAGTGCAAGGGATTTAGTGAGCGTTAGTGATTGGTGGTGTTTAGTATGGAGTCTAGGAGATCCATAGTGGGTCATATGAACCTTAGACATCCATCATATGAGTATTACATGGGTTATAGCTTATAGCTTGGCCATGTGTAATGTGAACTTATTTGTGTTATATAGATTTGTGAATTGTGTTTGTGGAAGCTGCAAAGTTGAGGTGAGTTCATAGTCCCACTTTTAACTTTGTTTTAAACTTGGGATGGGAATGATGCTTGTGATAAATGTTTTGAGTTACTGTGATTATGTGTGGTTTGAAAGCTTGGACTTATAATGTTATCATGCGAATGCTATGTGTGTGATGATAATGCTGTGTGGATATATACGTGATTCAATTGGGAGGATGCTTATCCTGTTGCTCGCGCATGCGACCTAATTGATGCCAAGATTGTGCGGATATATACGTTATTCAATTCGGAGTATGCTTATCCTGTTGCTCGCTCATGCAACCTAATTGATGCCAAGATTGGATCGGGGGACACGTTCTGTCCCAATGGTTGCCTTTTGTTATGTGATTGCATGTTAGCATATATGATAAATATATTTATTTGTCCAGCTATATTTTATAATCACAATGAACTGGTTGCCTTAAGTGTGAATGTATGTCTTAAACCTATGAATCTCACCAACATTATGTCGACGTTTTAAGCATCATTTTCAGGTGAGCATTCTAAGGCCAAAGTTGAGAGCAGCAGTTAGGCGAGACTTAGTTGCATTTGAAGAATTTGGTTTATGTTTGGATTTGACTTTATTTGAATTTGGTTGTGATACGATTATGTTTTTCATTTGGTACTTTGAAATTTATTAAAGATACCTTTGGATTTTGGTTTGGTTATTTTATTTTGGGGTATTGTTACAACACTTCGTGTTTGTACTTTGCTCTATTTTATGTGCATGTAGTATTTCTCTATATAGACACCATGTGTTGTGATGATATCCATGAAGTTACACACTCGCGTTTCCACCGTGGCGAGGTATGACGGATTGGTATCAGAGCCTTGGTTATAGAGAATTAGGTAGTTTAACCTAGACTATAACCTAGGAGTCCCTTATATAATTGCATTTAGGACCTATGTGTAAGTATAGTATCTTACATGTCTATTTTCCTAATATATGAGATGTTTATTTGAGTTTTTGACATCCGTTGAATTCCGATACTTAGTATAATGTGTGTCATTTATAGTTGGCACCTCCTGCGCGAAAGATGCTTCGTTGGACCACCGTTGTCGCTGCGGGTTGCAAGAGAGTTTGTAGGATGAAGCGGGTCAACAGAAGGATCCTAGTTCCCGCTAACATGCTTTCGTGTGTGATTGAAGAGAAGTTAACCTTAGAGAATGTGGATGGAAAGGAGATAAAAAGGTACGAGACGAGGGTGGTCGATAAGGAAGGCTTCACCACTAAGTACCCTGGAAAGTGTCCCTAATTCCTAGAAGATGGGGGAGTGGTTTGGGCTAGACCCCGAGATGTGCATGCGTTTGTAGATCGTGTGGAGGATGAAGAGAGAAACCTCAGTGATGGCTTTGCTAGTCATCCACTACCACAGATCGAGGGAAACAAGAATGGATGGATAAGTGAAGAGGAAGAGTATGAGG
>LBNU01019440.1:239047-249637 GCA_014162995.1 Artemisia annua
CCGGTTCAACTAAAAACCATGTTGGACAAATATTAGTAGCCCACCAGTTGAAACTTATAAGGGGCTCAAACGTGTGACGTGTTGCTACATTTAAATTTATTTTTTTCGTACACTTTTTTTATACCAAATACGTGTACAATAAACAAACTACATTGCATAAATCAATAAGCCAATTAAAACACGTAAATATTTTACGTCATCATCTAATTATGCTAGTATAAGTATAATGTATCATATACCTCCCAACACCAAAGACAAGAAGGCGACTCATCTTCCAACACATCCGCATTCAAATCCTGAACACCGTAAAAACTCCTCTGACCAATTAAAAGCACGCTACTCTTAACCGACGCAACCGTCACCGACACGTCACTCTCCTTAACCTTATCGTAAACCATTTCCACCAATTTCGACAACGACATCCTACTCTCTTCCAACAAACACGCGATAACCGCGTTACTCACACCACTCCCCTTAACTAAATCCACATTCTTAATCAAATCATTCCCACTAAACTTTTCATTATAATACTTATTTAACGCATCTATTTCACCGCGTAAAACACTAATATGCACCTCGCGCTCTTCCGGACTAATCGAAACCTCGACTCGCTTTCGCTTAACTGATTTCTTAACACTATCAATTACCATTGGACTTGAATCACCCATTTTTCAAATCAAAACCCTAATTATCAAAACCCTAAATCGATTCAGATTCAAAACCCTAAAAACCCTAATTTTAAAAAGCCCTAAATTCACAAACCCTTGATTGAAAAGATTTGTAATTGAACATGCAAGATCTTGAATCAAACAAAACCCAGTTGAAATGTGATTAATTTTTTATAAAATTGATTACTTTTTTATAAAACTGATTGTTAGGGTTTTTATAAAATTGGGGGAAATGTGTGACAGTGTGTGTGTGTTTTTGTAAAGGTGACAAGTGTTTATGTGTGTGTGTGTTTTAGTAGGTGTGACCGAAATGAAAATTTGGGAAATAAGCATAAAATTAGGGGAAATAATGGGTTTTCCCGCCTTGTGAAAAGTGGAAAAGTGGGAAATGAAAATATTTTTGGGTTTTGTTTTTTGCCGCTTAGTTTTTGGGATTTCAAGTTCGCGCTTTCAGATTTGTTTTCGGCCCTCTCGGTACCATGTGTGAAATTAGTTACCTTATGGAGTACATAAATTGTTACTATTACGGTTTGTCGTTTTTGCAGATTTAGTTACTTAAAGCTTTAAATAGTTACGGATCTAATTCAAATTTGGCAAACCACAGTGACCGTTTGTGTAAAGTTGGAAAACCAGAGTGACCATCTATGTAAAAAAAGATAAAATGGGCTCCTGCGCGTTGCAACAGTGTGAGTTTGTCATCGGTGTATTTGATTTGTTCAAATGCAATTTTTTCTAATTTTTTTGGATTGTTTTTGACCTTTTTTTGCGACAGTGTTTTTGTCTCGTAAGCGACATGTTTTTAAACGTTTTACTTGTGTGTTTATATTTTTTTCCCTATGTGTGCGGGTTTTTTTGTTTTCTTGTCGGGCTTATGCTTTTGGTAAGTGTGGTTACATTGTTTTTGGTATGTGTGTACCCCTTTTTTTTAATTTTATTGTTAAAATAAAGTTATTATGTTTTTGTATGTTTATTTTTTTTTTAGACAAAAATACACCGTTTGTCCTTAAACTTTTCAGAAAACATCACCATGCACCATAAGTTTGAAAAATACTCGTCATGCGTCCAAAAGTTGGGATTTTGAGGCCGATTGCGTCCCTTTGACCGTTTTCCCTTGGTCAATGTTTCGTTTTTTGTTGCAAAATCCCGTTATTCTTGTTAATGACTATTTTACCCATATATAATCTCATCCTATCACTCTTTTCTTCATTTCTTCCATATCTCTCTAGCCAAAAATTTTACTCATCCTGACCAAGAACCCTAACCCCCAAATCACTACTTTTTCTTGTAGTGATTTCATCTTTTGTATATTGTTGCGTTTCCTGCTCCATTCTTATTCATAATCTGATTCCTCGAATTACAAAGTGGGTTGACTTTGGACAACTAATTAACTACTCTATCAAGTTCTGCTCATGCGATTGCTTAATTTTGGAATGTTGGTTAAAGTGGTTGTCATCCTCTCTCGTAAATGAAGGGTCATAAACTCACAAATAATATAAAAAGCAAATTGGCATTGTAGCCAGAATTTTGTGGCTAAGGCCAATCAAAGATACATGTCAACCAGGCAAACCCACATGTAGATTCTTGGCATTCGGCTACTTGTTCAAACTACGCGTTGAGATGTTCAACACCGTCTTTTTATTTTGCTTAGTGGAACTTGTTATTTACTTTGTTGGATTATACTGTATTTTAAATATACTCATGTATATATGGTCATTGGTGTAAGTTGTTCCTAATTAATATTATTTTGTCCCATTTTCCACTTGTTCCTAATACTCAAAGTCAAATTGACATTTACAGATTCATATCAGATACAAAATATGTTTGTATCCTTAATAAAATAAATGTTAAATTTATGTAGTTAGTGTCACACTCAGAAGTAATTTGGGTAATTAAGTTTTGTAATTTTTATGAAAGGTTAGTTTCAAGATTTTCTAACTTTGACTTAAAAAAGTCAAATATTGATGCTGATAATTTTTGTTTTCAGCTTCTGTGTTTGGGGACCTTTGGAAATTAGAACCATTGAGTCCAGAAAACAAATCAATGTGGAGAAAAGAAATGGAGTGGTTTCTATCAATAACTGATTCGATAGTCGAGCTTACTCCCTCATTTCAAGAATTCCCTGAGAGTGGGACTTTTGAAGTTATGGTGACTCGCCTCGGTTCTAATTTATACTTAAACCTTCCAACTCTTAGAAAGCTAGCAAAAGATATATCTCAAACAGAGGATTATAATATTTTGAACAACTTAAAGCACAACAAAAGAGACATCTCAAACGAGGTTTTGCATCATGCACGTCGCTATAATGCGTTAGCTGTGTTTCATAAGTAAAATATCCCTTTCTCATCTACTTTCCTTAAATTAATATTGTTGTCATAGGATCTTGTTGCTTCTTTTAGTTTTACTTCCTGGTCTCACTTAAGTCAATACTTGAAACAAAGCCGAAGCAGAGGAGATAATGCACCAGCATTTGTGTGCGCTTATAACAACCTATGCCATGTTTTGTGAACTAAATTACATGAGCATGAATGATCTTTAGACAGCTGTTGATGAAAAAAAAAATGTCAAGAACTCAAACTACTGCAAAAAATGTCTATAACCAATGCATCTTACAAATATAATTGAGCCCAAAAATGTATGCAAAAATTGGAAAAAGGCACAATCTATTCTTTCAATTAACAAGACTTTGAAGTCTACCCTTCTCGTGTACAAAAACAAGGCAACTCTATCACATTCACATGTTTAAAAAAGAATTTTACCAAAATATCAGAAGGCAGAAAGTTAATTAGTTAAGTTTTTGACTCGTAAGTTTTATTTTTGGCTCGTAAGTTTTATTTTAATAGTGATGGTGTTAATTTTAGAGAGAGAAGCAGAAAGTTAGAGTGAGAAGCAGGAAAAGAGATAAAGAGAGGGCGATAGTAGTGATGGTATAAATTTTTGATTAAATACACCATTCGTCCCTAAGGTTGTACTACCAAAATAATTAACCAAAACGATGAAATGACCATTTTGCCCTCACGTGCAAGGCACATGGGGGAAATAACAGAAGTTGACTAACAGAAAATGGGTCAAGGGACGCAATCGGCCTCAAAATCCTAACTTTTGGACGCATGACGACTATTTTTCAAACTTAGGGTACATGGTGATGTTTTCTGGAAAGTTTAGGGACCAACGGTGTATTTTTGTCTTTTTTTTAAATAGTAATGATAGCTTACGATCCGAACCAACCACCATAGTAGGATATATATGATTTATTTATGAGATAATTCAAAAAATGACCAAGTTGTCCAGTCGATGAGGATTTTTGACTTTAGATTTGAAAGTTCTTAAACTAGCCATATACGCCAGTTGCCCAAAACGTGTTGCCGCCATGGGACGCCATGTGTCAAAATTTTGGGCAACGCCTCCTTTTTTTGGGCAACTTGGGACACTTGGCGTCCCATGGGCGGCGACACGTTTTTAGGCAACCGCGCGTCTGGCTAGTTTAAGAACTTTCAAATCGAAGGTCAAAAATCCCCATCGATTGGGTAACTTTGTCAATTTTGTAATTATCCCTTTATTTATATAAGAATGAAACTTCCTATATTTTGTATGTAAACGAGATGGATGTACCCGCCGCGTTGCGGCGGGGTAACCGCTGTTTTCTTAACACGGTGTCGTATTTTTTTTATAAACGTGTAAATGTCGTGATGACTGCTGTTTCATCTAGTTTATTTTTGGTTTCAGATTATTTAATGTATCACATTTGAATACGTAATAGGAACTTCCTAGCCACATGCTTATGATTTCCAATATTTTGTCTTTCATAAAGTGTGATGGACTTCCAATATTTTGGATTTCCAATACGTAATTAGTGGATAACCAAAATTGGGCCATCAAATGGACTTGGATCCCCAAAATAATAGTATCTGTATGACACACAATGAAGCCCTTTTGTAAAGTTTATACTAACAATCCTTTGTGACGTCATTGTAAATAAAAAAACGTTTGATAGACAATATACTAATAGTATTATATTATATTTGTTGGAACTTGGTCCGTTGCAAACTGTTATATAGAGGAAATATTCTATTCGTCATGGACAACAATAGCAATATTTTATTCGTCTTGGAAGACGATCCACCTAGAATTGTATTATTACTTAAATAGTCCCTTGTCTTTTCTGCTCTACTTTTTCTTCTTGTCCGTCGAACCGAACTAACCACGGCACAATATCAATTGTTTATATATATTTACATAATTCAAACTTTTATAGAATTGTACGCTTTTGGCCCCTACGGTTTCTTTTGCTTCTTCCCTGTATACACGGCTACAACTATAAGGTAGTTTTTAAAGTTATTAGGTAGGTCAAGGGTGTGTTTCGAAAGTTTCTTTTTTTTCAATACTCCCTCCGTCCCAATTTATTTGTCCACTATTGACTTTTATAGTCTTTTTTATACAACTTTGACCATAAATTATTATTTTTGTGTTATATAATACTTGATAAAAAGTATAACAATAAGAATACATTTAAAACTCAATCTATTCATATGTTTAGCATAAACTATTGTATAACACAAAAAAAATAATTTAAGGTCAAAGTTAAATGAAATTGACTTCCAAAGTCAATAGTGGACAAGTAAATTGGGACGGAGGGAGTACTATATACTAAACTTCAATATTTTTCATAAAATCGTACGTATATCAAAAGCATATCAATATCAGGTTGGTTTTGTTCGTAATCCATATGCCTTTTCATTGGTTTTTTATTATTAAATAAATTGCTAGATATTTGTTAGATATTTGATAAAGAGTTTGTTATATAAAAAAGTCGTAAATAGCAATAAGTTCCAAGTAATTTTCGTAAGTCCTTGCATAGTTTGAGCTGTTTTGTAAATGTTATCTTTATGTATGTGTAAAACAACAATTTGAGCCTAAATATTGGAACCCAACCGCAAGCCCAATATCAATACGAAGTGAAATGTTGCCAAAACGACGTCGTATTGGAACAACGAGTAGTATTATGTATAATTGGACTGGATTTGTAACCATTTGAAACATCAATGACTGGACTAGCAAACCATAGCGACCATTATGTAATTCACTCTACAATTTTATAGAGTATAATACTCGTATCTTTGTCTCATAACAATTGTTCATTTTATTTATTTATTTATTTATTTATTTATTTGAACGACAAAAACTATCTCGCAAATTATGCACCACAACTATCTCACATGTCTTAAGCAGAACTTGAACTTACAGCCATTTGGTTGGGGAGCTTCTCACACAACAAGAGATACTATTAGAACACAAGCCCTTTGGTTACATATTTATTTTGTATTCCATTAGAAACACAACCTCAAAAACCTTCATCAATAACACCTCGTCAGAAACTCTTCATAAAAAACCCTTATGAGTAACAACATATCAGAAATCCTCCACCAGAAACACATCATCATAAACACGGCATCAGTAACACCTCGTTAATAAAACCTCATATGAAACCCTCTTCAGAAACCCGACATAAAAAACACGTCATGAAAAACCCTTATCAGTAACAACATATCATAAATCCTCCATTAGAAACACACCATCAGAAAAAAAACAGCATCAGTAACACCTCGTTAATAAAGACTCGTCAGAAACCCCTCATCAAAAACCACAAACAAAAAACTCTCAATCAAAAAACCCATCAGAAACCCTCCATCATAAACCCCCATCACAAACTTTCTATCACAAAGCCTTGTTAGAAATTATCATCAACAACTAATCAACAGCAACCCGTTATAAGAAACCCATCATCAAAAACTCTTAATCAGACATACCTCATAAGAGAAACCTAATCAGAAACACCTTATCAGAAACTATTGACCATAAACTACTAAATCAGAAGCGATTCATCACAAACTCTTCATCGACTCATCATCGGTAACTCATCAATAGAAACCCTTAGACAACAACCCTTTAGTCAGCAACAACTCATCAGAATCCCGCCATTAGGAACCCGTCATCAGCAACTCCTCATAAGAAACCTGTCATCAACAAATCCTCATAAGAAACCCTTTATCAAAAACCCTTTATAAAAAACACTTCATCAGAACCCTTCATTACAACTCCTCATCAGCAAGTGAGACCAACAACACATGTGAGCAGCAAGCTGCGACCAGCAACATGGGACCAACTACCTACGATTAGCAATCTGAGATCAACAAGCTACCAATAACTCTTTAATTAACTTATAACCACCCACGACTACAAAATTATATTTTTCTTTAGCGTGGGATATGATGTACTTAGAATTGCAGTTTCACCAAATAAACTACAATAGTCATTATAAGTAGTCATGAACATGTAATAAGTCATAATCATCATCGATTTCCAAATATCAATTTGGTCACCTTTTTTTTTTTCCTTTTTTTTCCTTTTTTTTTAAAAAAAAAAAAATGAATTTTATTCAATCATAATGAGAATTTAATAAGACACACATTTACATAAAGCATTTGCTATTAGCCAAATCAACTTATTAATAACTTGTATAGATAATTGAATAGAAGTAAAATTAAAATAATAATGAAAAACATTGACTTGCTTGAAAAAAAGGTTTTGGATTGGTTCCACCTTATATCATTATCAGAATTTGTTAAATATAACTAACCAAAAGCAAAACCCACAAAGCCAAAACAAACATGCTTGGGATTATAGAAAATAAACTTTATGTGAACTAACCTTAATTGATAATAACCAGTAACAAAATACTATTTGTCAAGCAACTCAGTCATTTAAGATGGTTTTAAAATTAGTGTCCAAAATACCATCATATCAAAATGGATTTTCCACGAGTTGTTCTAGCTTAAAATTTGATTGTACCATGCCCATCACATATAACTTACCTTNCGTTAGAAATTATCATCAACAACTAATCAACAGCAACCCGTCATAAGAAACCCATCATCAAAAACTCTTAATCAGACACACCTCATAAGAGAAACCTAATCAGAAACACCTTATCAGAAACTATTGAGCATAAACTACTAAATCAGAAGCGATTCATCACAAACTCTTCATCGACTCATCATTGGTAACTCATCAATAGAAACCCTTAGACAACAACCCTTTAGTCAGCAACAACTCATCAGAATCCCGCCATTAAGAACCCGTCATCTGCAACTCCTCATAAGAAACCTGTCATCAACAGATCCTCATAAGAAACCCTTTATCAAAAACCCTGTATAAAAAACACTTCATCAGAACCCTTCATTACAACTCCTCATCAGCAAGTGAGACCAACAACACATGTGAGCAGTAAGCTGCGACCAGCAACATGGGACCAACTACCTACGATTAACAATCTGAGATCAACAAGCTATCAATAACTCTTTAATTAACTTATAACCACCCACGACTACAAAATTATATTTTTCTTTAGCGTGGGATATGATGTACTCAGAATTGCAGTTTCACCAAATATACTACAATAGTCATTATAAGTAGTCATGAACATGTAATAAGTNTTAAAAACTGAATTTTATTCAATCATAATGAGAATTTAATAAGACACACATTTACATAAAGCATTTGTTATTAGCCAAATCAACTTATTAATAACTTGTATAGAAATTGAATGGAAGTAAAATTAAAATAATAATAAAAAACATTGACTTGCTTGAAAAAAAGGTTTTGGATTGGTTCCACCTTATATGATTATCAGAATTTGTTAAATATAACTAACCAAAAGCAAAACCCACAAAGCCAAAACAAACATGCTTGGGATTATAGAAAATAAACTTTATGTGAACTAACCTTAATTGATAATAACCAGTAACAAAATACTATTTGTCAAGCAACTCAGTCATTTAAGATAGTTTTAAAATTAGTGTCCAAAATACCATCATATCAAAATGGATTTTCCACGAGGTGTTACCATGCCCATCACATATAACTTACCTTTCTCAATTCTCATTAACATGGTGATTTCATATACTTCTATAAACTCCAAGCAGAAAGGCGTAGGCTCAAGTACTTGAGTATCCTCTGTTGGTAGTTTATTGTTTGAGTGTTCCCAGAACAGGGTAAAGATAATCAATGAGTACCGGATATTCACTTGAAATCGTGTTATCACTTTCCAATAGAAACTATTCGACCCTATGCCTGGGTTACACGAATATCTCTATGGGATAAGACCAAGTGATGTTCTTGTTTTAGGCACAAATCAAGAACCTAATCGTATTCAAATGTTTAGGGTTTGTGTTGATCGTATTCATGCAGAATGTTGTGACCTCTATTTATAATAGAGTTTACTTAAACGCTAGCCCATGGAATTATGTATAATTAACGGCTCATTAATTATAACATAATACTTTCCATAATAGTAGGATTCAGTGGTTAAAACGAGCAGCACTTTGAATCAGCAGGACCTAGCAGCAGAGTCTAGCAGCAGATTCAACTACTAGCAGCAGATTCAACTACTAGCAGCAGATTCAACTACTAGCAGCAGATTCAGCAGAATCCACTAGCAGCAGATTCAGCAGAATCACACTAGCATGACCACAATTGAGTCAGGGTGTTCATGGACCAAATGGGTGTACACTCCGTACCTCCAAACCCATTACCAGGTGTGAACTCATCCCTCAAGTGCACTAAATTTTCCAACAATCCTCCCCAAATTTAGTTCACTTCCTTTGCATGAAAAATAAACAATAAACAAAACAAGTGCATAAATGAAAATATCCTGAGGATTGAATTTCCACATTAGTACATATACGTTCAAACATTCGAGAATCAGGGTGTTCTAAGAATTGAACCCTTCAACCCATTTGAATACCTGAAGATAAATACACACAAGTTTTCAAACACTTAAATACTCCTGACACTATTACAAGCCATGTGTCCATATCCAATTCATAAATGTTGTAAAAGCTAAAAGTCCAAAGCTTCCTAAAGCGGCAAAACTTCAACATTTACATAGGTGGTTCCTCTTTATTCATGCTCCTGCTAAGCACTTTGTTAAAGAAATTAACCATTGAGAAGTAAAGACTTCATCCTCCTTTTCCAGCAGGTAACAAGCACAACCTTGGGATGTATGTGATACATGTGCTTCAGTCCACAAAATGTTCAGCTTTCCACATTGAACTCAGCTTCCAAGTTTCCTTAGAAGGGAGTTGGTTGTCTTTGCATTTAGTGACTAAGTTGGACTTAAACCCATCCCTTTAGCAGACTTTAAAACCAAGTCTCTAGCTAAACCCTTCATCAAGTGATCAGCTAAGTTTTGTTGAGATTTAACAAACACTATAGATACCACCCCATTCATGATAAGCTCACGAATCATGCTATGCCTTACACCTAAGTGTCTAGACTTCCCATTGTACATCTGGCTATAAGCCTTTGCCAATGTAGCAGCACTATCACAACGGATAGAAATAGGTGCTATAGGTTTAGGCCACAATGGAATCTCAAGAAGCAAGTTTCTCAACCATTCAGCTTCTTTACCAGCAGCTGCTAAAGCCACAAATTCAGATTCCATGGTTGAACTGGTAATGCAAGTTTGTTTCTTGGATGCCCAAGAAATTGCACCTCCACCAAGTAGGAATACCCAGCCACTGGTAGATGAATTATCTTCAGTGTTACTGATCCAACTTGCATCAGTGTATCCTTCCAACATTGAATGATAACCAGTATATGAAAGACTATAATCCATAGTTCTTTTCAAATACTTAAAGACCCTCTGAATTGCTTGCCAGTGATGAGCACTAAGATTACTAGTATACCTGCTCAGTTTACCCACTTCAAAAGCAATATCAGGTCTAGTACAAGTCATGGCATATATCAAGCAGCCAATTACCCTAGAATACTCAAGTTGAGATACAGCTTTGCCAGTATTAGGCATTAGCTTCTCACTTGTATCCACAGGAGTACTCACTGGAGTACAATCAAAGTAATTAAATTT
>LBNU01019440.1:251461-276613 GCA_014162995.1 Artemisia annua
CTATATATATATATATATATATATATATATATATATATAATATATATATATATATATATACATATACATATACATATATACATATACATATATATATATATATATACATATATATATATACATATATATATATATATATACATATATATATATACATATACATATATATATATATATATATATATATAGATATACATATATATATATATATACATATACATATATATATATATATACATATATATATATATATATATATAGATATACATATATATATATATATATATATATATATATATATATATATATATATATATATATATATATATATATATATATATATATATATATATATATATAACATAATAGTTTAATACCTTTTTACAACATCAGTCTTGATTCATATCTACCCTCATAATCTTTCTGATACTTTCTGAAACTTCGATGATAGGATCATGTCAAACAAACACAACACATTTACATGTCATAATCTAAGATTTTTCAGGGGCCCAACTTGATTCTGATATGAACAAAAAGACATAAAGTAAGCAAATAAAAGAGATACCCACTCATCATTACTAATTTTTATCTCACCGTCTCAGTTCCTAAATTTTATCTACCTTGCTATTATACATCACACGAACACTATTTATCAACCAAACACTTATCATCTAAGATATTAAAGCATTGTGACTATTGTACGTGAATAAATTCATTTAGAAGCAGATTAAACTAAGATGGAAATTTAAACATACTATATTGGCATTAAACACTTTAAACCAAAGTACTAAAAAAACACGGATAACCAAAATTCCTTTATCAAATCAAACATTGTCATCGCTATAAATCCTATCGTGTTTCTTGTACTAAATTTCTTAAACTAACAGAACACTTCCTGAAAACAAAGAAACAAAATGAGTGTGAGTCAATACGAACACACCGCACAAAATTAACTCTTTAAATTCAATGTTTTTTTGTTAAGTACACATGTGACCTAAACACATCATCAGAAACCAAGCAAACTGATTGAAGTATTGAACATACCATTGTACACGAAACAAACATGATAAATTCGTTTAAAAGCATATTAAACCAAGATGGAAATGTAAACTTAAATACTCGGTTGTTTTGAACACAGTTTATACGAATTACTGAATAAAAAAACAAAGATAACCAACAACCTTTGTTAAATCAAACATCTTCATCGCTTTCATAAGTTGGAATATAAGCCCTTTTGCATTCCTTGTACTCAAACCCTTTAAACTTTGTACAAGTACACTTCCTGAAAAACAAAGAAACAAAATGGGTGAGTATAACAACCTGTATTTTTTTTCCAAGTCAATATTGATTACTAAACTTAAATTAATTATTTTGAAGTTTACATGAGTTCATTTTATGTATGACTTTTTACTTAGATCGAGTGAAACTAAGAATAACCCTCTTGTGCACTATGACTTTAGACAAAATTTAGTCTACATATTATCAGTACATTGCCACTACTAAAGTTCATATTTTAATTGTTAGTATATTTGTATTTTTACTTACATACGATTATTAATTTATTAAACGTTTTTCATAACTTGGATAAACAGTCAATGTACATGATACTCTTAACGGTTATTTTAACACATTCTAGTACTCTTTAAAACTATTACGAATATACAAAAATTTATTTCTTATACTCTTCATAATTCTTTTACATACATTATTTAATTACATTTATTTAACTTAAACCACAAACTAAATTAAATACCTATTTTTAATAGTCAATACACTCACAAAATACACTTTATATAAAATAATACATATTTTTCCCTCTTTTCCTCATATAGCCGCCCTACCCCTCAATTAAATAATAAGCTAGTTCTTAGATCGAGTGAAACTAAGAATAACCCTCTTGTGCACTATGACTTTAGACAAAATTTAGTCTACATATTATCAGTACATTGCCACTACTACAGTTCATATTTTAATTGTTAGTATATTTGTATTTTTACTTACATACGATTATTAATTTATTAAACGTTTTTCATAACTTGGATAAACAGTCAATGTACATGATACTCTTAACGGTTATTTTAACACATCCTAGTACTCTTTAAAACTATTACGAATATACAAAAATTTATTTCTTATACTCTTCATAATTCTTTTACATACATTATTTAATTACTGATGAGACGAAAAGTGTTACGCTTTTAGGGGGTCATTTAAGCCCTAATTCGTATAAATGTGATCAAATATTGCCCTAAATCGTTCCTTTTGTCATTTTAGGTACTTTTGAGAGGAATTCTTGAAAACATGCATATTCGGACGTTTTTGGAGCATAAAAGTGAAGAAAACGGCAAAGTCTCAAAAGATGAAGAATTACAACCTGACGGCGTCAGAAGTCACAAGGTGAGCCCGTCAGAAAGCCTTGACAAAAGAGTGGAAATCAATTTTCAAATGACGGGCCAGAGGATTTAACACCTGACGCCGTCAGGTGTTGGGAAAAGTAGGCCGTCAGGAGTAAAGTTAAAGAGTGACGGCCCAGAAAGGTTTATAAGGTGACGGCGTCAGAAGTGGATCTAGGCCATCCGAGAAACTTATTGGCGGCGAGCTGACGGCATCAGCCCTTATAACCTGACGCCGTCAGAGTGTAAAATCTATATATAGTTTTCTAATTTTCATTCATTAGGGTGGAACTTTGGTGGAACTTTGTGGAGAACTTTTAGGGCAAACCCTAAAGACGAATTTCCTGTACTTTTTAGGGTTTCCAACCCTTGGAACCCTCATGCTTAATTAAAGATAAGTCTTCACTTTAATTCAATCAATATGTCTATGTGTTGGTTGATTATCTCTTTTGCTTGTCTTTTAATTAACATGTGTAACTAAATTTCTTAGTGTTTGCTTAGATCTAATGAAACCTAACTATTAAATATTGGTTGATTGGTGTGTGTTGTTTCTTGAGCTCATTCTACATAAAAAGAAAAACTAAAAACTCTCACTCACTTACACTTAGTAATCGACCAAGAGAAGCAAGAAAGAAACATTGGGTTGCTAGTCCAAGTGCTTATTAGTGCTTATTAGGTATTCTAGTTAGTTTACAAAGGGTTTTGGAGTATAAATTGGGGTACATTTGTATTCTTTGACATCCATATACCTTCTACACTTAAGTTCGGTTAGAGTTATCGCCCCTTGATTTCCGTGCACACTTTCTCGTATCGTATTACTTATTGTATGAGGTGAGTTTTTGTAGCCCCTTTTTCATTATGTTTTTCCTTGGGGGAAAATGGTACTCAATGCTTTTCAAATGTTTTTATGATGTGATTTACTGTTTTCATGATTTTGGGCAATATGTGCGTTTAATTGCAATATGTGTGTTTTGACTTCACCTTTCTATGATATTTTGTTTATCATTAAAGACATTAAATCTTTGTAACAACTCCTAACTTAATTTCATGACAGTTCTTGTTTGATGAGTTGTGAAATTAAGTTAGATCCCGGTTTTTACATAGCTTAATGTTTTGGATGATTGATAGTATATTACTAGGAGGTGGATCTTTGTTGTGTGACTATATTGCGTGGACTCTATCATGCATGTTCATTGGTGCGCAACTGTTAACTCCGTTTGGAGCCAAAGTAATTGATAGTACTATCAGGGTAGAATCCCCGATGTTATCTATTTGTGTGTGTGCAACCTTGGTAGGTTCAGTTGGCGCAAACGTTACTATGTTCTTTTGACTAAGTGCATATAATTGTGTATCTTGCTCACTGTTGTCCTACATTATATTATTCACAGCTTCGTGGTTTAACTCTTAAACCTACGAGCTCACCAACTTTGTGTTGACGTTTTCGAGTATCCATTTTCAGGTGTTTTTGAAGTTGCTTAGAAGGTTGAGTATTGACTGGCTTAGCAAGACTTAGGACAAGACCCTCCCGGGTTATATCTCGTGGAGTTGCATTTTAATACTTCCTAATGATGTAGTTTGACTTCGAGACTTATGTTTAATTTGGATCTTTGTACTTATCCTGGTTGTGGGAGTTTGCAACTATTATCTTTCTTATGTTATGCATTTAGTATTTCTCTATTATGACACCTTGTGTTCTTGACTATGAAGTCATACCCCATGAATGTCATTCCGCTGCACCATTTTTGGGGTGTGACAGTGAGCGCTGTTACAAAGATACAACACAAAAATTAGTTTAAAAGCAATGATTTTTTTTGTTAACAACATAAACCGATGATTAGATATTGGTTTTAGCATCGATGAACACAAACCCAATCAACCATAACTTAATCGATTGCAAAATCTCGTGTTTATCACTAAAACACCATCGAAACCACCAAGAATCAACCAAAACCACCATAGCGCATCCAAAACCACTAGAACTCAAAACAACAACAAACCACCAAGTTTTAAAACCAGTCAGATAGACATATCTAAACAACAGTGGTTGTGGCGGCAGTTTAGATGATAGTGGTGTGGCGTCTAATGGTGGTGGCAGCGGCGGTTGATGTTGTTAAAGTGAGAGAGAAATGGAATGTGTGTGTGTTTGTGTGTGAAAGATAATAAATAAAATAATAGGAGAGAGAGATATGATAGTGACTTATGAAAGGTTGATGATAAAATGAGATATAATCACATGCAAGAGGGGACACAATAAGAAAGAAGGTAATATTTGTGTAAGAAAATATTCGTGTGCTACGCACCCTACAATAAAGAGACGTGTTTCATTTCTAGTAAAAAGGTGACGGTTGATTGTAGTTACTTTTTTTTAAACTTGTGGCTGATATTCATTGATGCAACATCTACGGCTAATATCAAAAGTTGAATTAGAGAGNTAGAATTAAATATTCAATAAGCCATATTTAGTTTGGTGCTTTTTGACCATGGACTTCCTAAACCAAAGAATAAGCTAATAATACAATGGATACTTTGAAAAAGTGTGAGACAAGATTTGATACTTCATTTTTTTTCTTTCTTTCTTTTGTCGAATGAACACACAAACAAGACACCACTTTTGATTATTTTGACTTTAACTACATAATACATTGGATAAACACTTGATTATTAGGATAATGAGCTTTGTAGGAAACATGAAGTGACTACTCCCTATCCTTTTGTTTTTTTAGTCGAGCATGCCACAAACAAGCACATCCTCTTTTGATTATTAAATTACTAGCTTCTCTTTAGCTTAATAAACAAATAAATATACCATACCTTGTCTAGTGATAAGTCAAATCAACAATTTTCTTTCCAACTTTTTTTCCTTGTATTCGGTTAAGAAAGCAAGACAAACAACACACTCTTTAGTTTTTTATTTGATAGCTAAATTAGTAGCCTATAAAATAATCCAAGTCCCATGCTTATTTTGATTATAAAAAGGAAGCACTCATTCTACATAAAAAGAAAAACTAAAAACTCTCACTCACTTACACTTGGTAATCGACCAAGAGAAGCAAGAAAGAAACATTGGGTTGCTAGTCCAAGTGCTTATTAGTGCTTATTAGGTATTCTAGTTAGTTTACAAAGGGTTTTGGATTATAAATTGGGGTACATTTGTGTTCTTTGACATCCATATACCTTCTACACTTAAGTTCGGTTAGAGTTATCGCCCCTTGATTTCCGTGCACACTTTCTCGTATCGTATTACTTATTGTATGATGTGAGTTTTTGTAGCCCCTTTTTCATTATGTTTTTCCTTGGGGAAAATGGTACTCAGTGCTTTTCAAATGTTTTTATGCCGTGATTTACTGTTTTCATGATTTTGGGCAATATGTGCGTTTGATTGCAATATGTGTGTTTTGACTTCACCTTTCTATGATATTTTTTTTATCATTAAAGACATTAAATCTTTGTAACAACTCCTAACTTAATTTCATGACAGTTCTTGTTTGATGAGTTGTGAAATTAAGTTAGATCCCGGTTTTTACATAGCTTAATGTTTTGGATGATTGATAGTATATTACTAGGAGGTGGATCTTTGTTGTGTGACTATATTATGTGGACTCTATCATGCATGTTCAATGGTGCGCAACTGTTAACTCCGTTTGGAGCCAAAGTAATTGATAGTACTATCAGGGTAGAATCCCCGATGTTATCTATTTGTGTGTGTGCAACCTTGGTAGGTTCAGTTGGCGCAAACGTTACTATGTTCTTTTGACTAAGTGCATATAATTGTGTATCTTGCTCACTGTTGTCCTACATTATATTATTCACAGCTTCGTGGTTTAACTCTTAAACCTACGAGCTCACCAACTTTGTGTTGACGTTTTCGAGTATCCATTTTCAGGTGTTTTTGAAGTTGCTTAGAAGGTTGAGTATTGACTGGCTTAGCAAGACTTAGGATAAGACCCTCCCGGGTTATATCTCGTAGAGTTGCATTTTAATACTTCCTAATGATGTAGTTTGACTTTGAGACTTATGTTTAATTTGGATCTTTGTACTTATCCCGGTTGTGGGAGTTTTCAACTATTATCTTTCTTATATTATGCATTTAGTATTTCTCTATTGTGACACCGTGTGTTCTTGACTATGAAGTCATACCCCATGAATGCCATTCCGCTGCACCATTTTTGGGGTGTGACAGTGAGCGCTGTTACAAAGATACAACACAAAAATTAGTTTAAAAGCAATGATTTTTTTGTTAACAACATAAACCGATGATTAGATATTGGTTTTAGCATCGATGAACACAAACCCAATCAACCATAACTTAAATCGATTGCAAAATCTTGTGTTTATCACTAAAACACCATCGAAACCACCAAGAATCAACCAAAACCACCATAGCGCATCCAAAACCACTAGAACTCAAAACAACAACAAACCACCAAGTTTTAAAACCAGTCAGATAGACATATCTAAACAACAGTGGTTGTGGCGGCAGTTTAGATGATAGTGGTGTGGCGTCTAATGGTGGTGGCAGCGGCGGTTGATGTTGTTAAAGTGAGAGAGAAATAGAATGTGTGTGTGTTTGTGTGTGAAAGATAATAAATAAAATAATAGGAGAGAGAGATATGATAGTGACTTATGAAAGGTTGCTGATAAAATGGGATATGATCACATGCAAGAGGGGACACAATAAGTAAGAAGGTAATATTTGTGTAAGAAAATATTCGTGTGCTACGCACCCTACAATAAAGAGACACGTGTTTCATTTCTAGTAAAAAGGTGACGGTTGATTGTAGTTACTTTTTTTAATCTTGTGGCTGATATTCATTGATGCAACATCTACGGCTAATATCAAAAGTTGAATTAGAGTGGCTAAGATTAAAAGTTGCAAGATCGAACAGTTGAGAGGGCTGGCATGTGGTCCCATAAAAATAGGACTCATCGACAACAATAATAAGGTTAATTAAAGGGGCACTCACCACCTATAAATTTTCGACCCGCTTTCGTATACCGATCACAAGATCAACAAACTATTTATGTAAATGATTCGTTTTCTCCTTCGTAAACCAACAACAACAAAATTATTCGTTCCAACCTCCGTATAACCAATCGATTTACCAACAACAACAACAATCTCTATATTATCATACGAAAATGTCACTACCAATGGACCAAGGTCAAAGTTCTCAACGATTTTCTCCGGTTAACACTCTTAATCATGATGATATGGATCAATTTTTTGGTAGTCAAGATTATTCTACGGCCCAAGGTTCGGTTGGTCCATCCGAACACGTTGAAGACGAGTCTCCCATTTAAGAGGTGGCTCCCGTCAAAAGGAAGACTACAAAAAGACGTCAACAATTTAACAAGACGGAGAAGGAAACATCTGAACCATGGAGCCCTCATGAAGAGATAGCCTTGTGTAAAGCTCGGATAAACGTGTCCGAGAATAGCATTGAAGGAAATTCTAAAAAGGCTATCGGGTTATGGATGAAAGTACTAACATACATTGAAAAGGGAGAAATATAGTTTAGACTATAAGTTTAAGTTTTTAATTTTTATTGTAGTGTTTTATTTTATTTTATTTGAATTATCATGTAATGTTTTTTTATTATTAATGAAATCTTAATTAAAAAAAAGGGGGAAAAGTGTTGGTCACCATTATGGGCATTTGATTATGTATTTGGCCTTAAAAATAATTTAAGGTAGTGTTGAGGTGACAAGATGTTATGGTCGCCCATAACGTCACCATTATTACTAGTCTTACGTGATAAGTATATTCTCCACAATTAAATTTTAGATGGGTCATTTTTTGTGTGGCATATTACAATAACGATAAAATTTACATAACATAACGATAAACTTCACATAACATGATGTGTCTCAAAGAGTCATAGCAATATAAGAAAATCAATATTGTTGTTCTTTCATTATGAAATTTTTGTAAAACAAAAAGCAACTTATAACAAAATCATGTTCAAAACATGCATAATATACGCAAATTTGGTACCAAAATCCACATGTGACCCAGTGTTGCGGGTGCTGGTTATACTGGGTTTTGAATCCAAAATTATAAATTGGATGCTAGCATACTCGGTTCGCACAATTCACAAGTGATGAAAATTGTTAGATTTGTCACAATTCACAAGTGAGCTCACTCGAGAGAACTTAAACAAACGATTGTGTAGGTAAATGAAAGCTAATGGAAAACCGCAAAAAATTATGACCTTTAGAGTATGAAGAATTACAGTGGTTATAGTTAGTCATATATTCGTATGCATTACACATGACTGTTGAAGGCTATCTAAGAGTTCTGCTCAATGTTGTAGGACATTTTTGTTCCATTTTTATCACGTTGTGTCATAAATAGAGTGACAATCAAATCTAATGCAATTGATAGAGGTTATTGTGCTTTCAAAATCTGAAACAAAACTATAAAAGGGTGCAATACATGATTCCAAGTTCGGTAGGTTTATTATCAGACTTTCTATCGAAATTATTCCAGTTATATATCTGATCAAAACTTCTAATGCTGCAGTGCAAACACTTGTTTGATAGAGTAGTGGGTTAAGAAACAAGCTACACTTTTGTACGAGGGGGTAAATTGTGAAAACATAAAAAGAAATATTTCAAAGCCAGGTTTCGATCCTGGGACCTGTGGGTTATGGGCCCACCACGCTTCCACTGCGCCACTCTGATTGGATGATTATTATATTCATAGTGGACTCATATAATCGTTTAGCAATCTCTGCATGGTGGTTAAACTGTAAATACAGAATCACTGCAAAGGCTCATCAAAGCGTTCGGATTCTACTTGTGCTCATGCTGCATCAACATTGAAAAATCTTACAAGAAATATATTCGGTTTGATATGATGTCTTCGTATAGCTAATGCTGAACAAAATAATGAATCAGTTGCTGACAACCCTAAAGACATTTTACGGCCTTTGCTCCACCTTCAGGTGAAGGACAATAACATCCCAATTATTATTCCCAAAATTACTATGTGTGAAGTCGAACGTGAGAGGTTAACAACAAAAAGTTCTAAGGTTTGCAAAAGCTTTAGTACGATATTGAGTGAGATACTAATTAAAGACAAACCCAAGATATGAACATTGCCAAAAGCTGTTCAGTAAACCAAATAAAAGATGAAAATTAAAGTAATCGACATTAGTTATCTCACTACACTGGAAGATGCTGGCGATATTGAAAGAAAACGACAGTATTTTACTAAGTATCACAGTTTTTTTACAAACCTCTCTTGCATTGTGAGCAGAAAGGTTTCAAAATGCAATTTGAAAATATATTTATTGTTGAACCAATGGTTCTTATACGAAGGTGCTGATCTAAACAGAACCAGTACATCACATCATCGTCAAAAATTACAATATTATTTCTGTAAGTTGGGGATGCGTTTTTAAACCCGATAACCCGACCCTATAACACCCCTACCTGCAGGAAATGTGGTCAAACGTTTAACTAACCTGAAGTCGTTTTCTATTATAATAATGGGCTATCTTATTTGATGGGTTGTAAGAAATGGTACCATGGCAAGTTTTATTCTGAATTGACCATTGCAGGGTCTGTGTATATTCTTAACTGTACCCAGACACAGAATAGCCATAGTTGTCACTTGAGTTCATTTTTTTTTTCAGGTCCTCTTTACCTGATGTGATTAAAAATGTTTATATGGTGTACCAACATAGTCACTGCAAGTTAGAAATATATATACATAACTGTATATTCCATAGGAAAAGTTTGATCACTTTTCAAGCTAAAGGAAGGCCAGCTAAAAGCCTAAAACAGTAAATATATTTCAATCTTGTATATGAGTCTAAACTTTTGAGTAAAATCTCAGACAACTTGGCATAAAAGAACCAATGCAATTGGTCAATTGGGCATGGAGCACTAATACAATAACCAAAAATACCATGTAAAATACATTCATATTGATGCTTCCTCTATTGAGAAACGAAAGGACCAATATAGGGAATAGTTTGGCAGGGGCTTCATGTTAAAGCAAACGTTATATGATACTATCAGCTCACAATAGCAGGGTAAAGATGGATATTTGACACTCTTGTAATTGTTGACTTTTTTGGTCAAAACACTTTTTACAATTTACATGATAAGTATATTCTCCACAATTAAATTTTAGATGGGGATTTTGTTGTCTGGCATATTACAATAACGATAAAGTTTACAATAGCAATACAAGAAAAAATTAATCTTACTATTCTTTCATTATGAAACTTTTGTAAACAAAAAGTAACTTATAACAAAATCATGCTCAAAACATGCGTAATATATGCAAATTTGGTACCCAAATCCACATGTGAGCCAGTGTTGCGGGTGCTCGTTATATTGGGTTTTGAATCCAAAATTGGAAGTTGGATGCTAACATACTCGGTTAGCACGATTCACAAGTGATGAAAGTTAGATTTGTCACAAGTGAGCTCACTCTAGAGAACTTAAACAAGCGATTGAGTAGGTAAATAAAAGCTAATGGAAAACCACAAAGATTTATGACCTTTAGAGTAAAAATCACGGACTATCTAGTTAGTCATATACTCGTATATAATACACATGACTGTTGAAGGCTATCTAAGGGTACGCCTGACTAAAATGGAGCAGCGATAACTAGCACCCACAACACATTATACCAAGTTCTATAGGTTTATTATTGGACTTCCTATCGAAATTATTCCAGTTATATACCTCCGAGGTTCAAAACTTCAAATGCTGCAAACACTTGTTTGATAGAGTAGTGGGTTAAGAAACAAACTACACTTTTGTACGAGGGGGTAAGTTGTGAAAACAAAAAAAGAAATATATCAGAGACAGGTTTCGATCCTGTGTCCTGTGGGTTATGGGCCCACCACGCTTCCACTGCGCCACTCTGATTGGTTCATTATTATATTCACATTATATTTATTAAATCGTTTTCAGAATTGTTTTCTTATATTCTACTTATGCTCTTGCTGCATCAACATTTTAAAAATCTTACAAGAAATATTCGGATTGATATGATGTCTTCTTATAGCTCATGCTAAACAAAATATTAATGAACAACAAAAAGTGTGAAGGACATAACATCCCAAACTTACTATGTGTGAAGTCGAATGCTTGAGGTTAACAATAAAAAGTTCTATTATACAATATGGAGTGAGATACTAAAAACAAACCCAAGATACGACCATTGTCAAAAGCTGTTCACTAAACCAAATAAATGCTGAAAATTTAAGTCATCCACGTTCGTTATCTCACTACACTGGAAGATGCTGGCGATACTGGCTGAATGAAGCAATCAAAAGGCTGAATGAACAGGAGACACTGCATGGTGTGCAATGGATACTGTTCGAAGATTTGGGATGATCAATCTTTTACAAGTGTTAAATCTTGTAAGCCACAAAAGTTGGAAGGTTTTAGACGTGTGAACAATCCAAGAAAAAAAAAGTTTTGTTGACATCCATGAGGGTATCTTTCAGTGGTGGCTTTTCGTCGAAACAAAACTTGTTACGGTAGCACCAAATTACCCGAAAAGTAGTTAGAATAACCCGATTCAGACAGCTTTTAATCAATGTGGGTAGGTTTGTTGTACAACCCATGTGATCAGGTCCATACGGGTACTCGGCAGATTTTACAGTTTCCACCATTAAAAAGCCAAACCTCATGATTCAGAAACCAAATTGAAGTGCATAAATAAGTGTTGAGCAGATTGTATGTTGTCATTAGAAACCGGGCACAACAAGGAGTGAAGATCGATACCACATGAGTCTGGGTCAGAGCGCATAAGAAGTCTCTCTTTGATCAAACACCATGCAAGAATGTTGATCTTGATCAGGACTAGCTAACTTCTTCCATCTGGTCTGATTACCACCCGTGAGTAGAGATATAGAGTCGATATATTTTCTCATCACAGATACAAATTACAAAGTACATGCTGGAAAAGTGAAGTGTGAAGTCCCAGTGATCATCAATAGAGAAGGGCAGTGGTATTGTAGAATACCCATTAAAGTTTCCAGTTGAACCAATTCATGACCCGATGTCAGATTGCGTGTCCAAGCCCAAGTTAATGGAACCGTTGAGCAGACTACAACTCTCATTGATGAGACAGTTTTTGTTGGATTCCAGCAAGTAAAGTCTAGCAAAAGTAGTCTTTGTTGGACCATTAATGTTATAGAAGCAAAGATAAGGGTAGTTAGTGTATGTTTATATTTCTGTAATATGTGTAAAGCCTGTAAACTTAATTAGAATATGGGCTGGGTCGCTAATGGTTCAATATGGGTCGTTTAGGTTGTTAGGGATACAACGGTTATTTAGGTTGTAACGTTTAGAATAGGTACAACGTTTAGAAGAATCGACATGTCTCTTGAAGACAACGATTCATTATGTATAAAAGGTCAAAGTCTGTAAACACAATTCAATACAAATTATCAATAAAGTATCGTTAGTATTATCTTAAATTCTGTTGTTATTTTACTTCAATATACAGAAACTTTGTAACTTTGTATTCAGTCGAATACCAATATTTGGCATCAAGAGCAAGAGTTAATCGATCCAGGGAAGAACAAGTGCAAGTGGCCATCGATTGAAAAGAAAACCCAGAATTTCGTTTTAGGAAAGATTCGCAGAAGAGGAACCAAAGGCAGAACATAGTGAGATAAGTATTATTTTTTTTTTCAATTTCGAATTGTGGGTATCTAGTGTTGGAATTAAGAATTATTATTAGAAAAGATTAGAATAGTAGATTTGTTATCAGGAAGTTGTGTTGGTTTTGTGGTGAAACCAGGAAGTTGTGTTGGTTTTGTGGTGAAACCAGGAAGTTGTGTTGGTTTTGTGGTGAAACCAGGGAATTGTTTTGGTTTTGTGGTGAAACCAGGAGGATTAAGGATAGTTGGTTAATAGGAAACTAGGGTACTATTCTTGGAGGATACATTTAGGTGTTAGAAAGTAAATTTTTTCAAGATTGGAAAAGGTAGGAAGAAAAAGAAAATGGCAGGCGATAAGAATGAACCAACAAAGGATAGTGTTACATCAATGATGTTCCAATACCCGGTTCTCAATTCAACAAATTATACAATTTGGGCTGTAAAGATTCGGGCGATTTTTAATGTCCATGGAATTTGGGAAGCGGTTGAACCAACGCAAGGAACTGAAGTCGATCAAAAGAAAGATAACTCGGCAATTGCAATGCTATATCAAGCAATTCCAGAAAGTATGGTATTGCAAGTTGCTAACCTTAAATCGGCAAAGGAGATTTGGGATGCGTTGAAAATTCGACATGTTGGAGTTGATTGAGTTAAGGAGGCGCGTGTTCAAACACTAGAGTCGGAGTTTGAACAATTAAAGATGAAAGATAATGAGTCGCTAGATGTGTATGCCGGTAAGATAAGTGAGATTGCAACACAAGCAAGCAGTTTAGGGCATACGATGGAAGATAAAAGGCTGGTTAGGAAACTTTTAAGTTCTGTACCAGAGAAGTTTATGCAAATTGTTGCAGCAATAGAGCAGTTTGCAGATCTTAATACGATGCCATTTCAAGAAGCCATTGGAAGATTAAAAGCTTTCGTAGAACGAATGAAAAAGGCAGTCAAAGAAGAAGATGGATCCAGTAACCTACTTTTCAGCAAAATAGATGAAAAGGAGAAAACAAAGGAACACAAGTGTGAACGTTGCGGTCATGAGAATTCAAGTCAAGGAAGACCAGGACGTGGGCAAGACAAGAATTGGAAACCATGGAAGAAAAAAGATGGTGATCAAGACCTCAGTCAGATAAGATGTTACAAGTGCAAAGAACTTGGACACTACAAAGGCGAATGTCCAAAGATGGAAGCAAACCTGATTCAGTACGAAGATGATGAACCATTGCTATAAAAGGAACTTTGAAGAATTAAAGACTTTGTCGTCTATAACATTAGGGGGGTGAATGTTGGACCATTAATGTTATAGAAGCAAAGATAAGGGTAGTTAGTGTATGTTTATATTTCTGTAATATGTGTAAAGCCTGTAAACTTAATTAGAATATGCGCTGGGTCGCTAATGGGTCAATATGGGTCGTTTAGGTTGTTAGGGATACAACGGTTATTTAGGTTGTAACGTTTAGAATAGGTACAACGTTTAGAAGAATCGACATGTCTCTTGAAGACAACGATTCATTATGTATAAAAGGTCAAAGTCTGTAAACACAATTCAATACAAATTATCAATAAAGTATCGTTAGTATTATCTTAAATTCTGTTGTTATTTTACTTCAATATACAGAAACTTTGTAACTTTGTATTCAGTCGAATACCAATAGTCTTTAAGCGAGTATCACCAAACCAAATGTCGTCCCAGAATCTTTAAGCGATATATACCACCATTACCGACTTTTCTTTAAAATCACATGCAAATCGATATTGGTTTTGGAAGATCGCAGTTCACTGACTAGATATTTTTCAAGGATATACATAGAATTGTTGCTCATTTATTGTATGCTTCCCAAATAAACTTGGTTTTTGTTGTACTAAAAGACATGCGACTGGTGTAAACTTTAAACCCGTCCAACATCGGTATCAGGTAAGACATTTGACGCTCTTATAAGTCTTGGCCGGAATGGCCGGGTTTTGGCCGTATATATCCGGGTCTTGGCCGGAATGGCCGGGTTGTGGCCTGATATATCCGGGTCTTGGCCGTAATGGCCGGGTTTTGGCCGGATATAGCCGGGTCTTGGCCGGCTATAGCCGGGTCTTATGCTCCCTTTGACCAATACAAAATCTTACTCCCTGTGTGGTAAAATTTTACTCCCTGTGTGACCGGGATGTCGGATGATCAACCGGATGTCTTAAATACCTGACGATATAAGAATGAACTTGGGGATTCTGTCGACCCAAATCAGGCCAAAACGGCTAAAACTTACCGAGAATAGAAGGTCGAAAATTTCATTACGAGTTTTAAAACAAAAATGAGGTAATTTTAATGTGCTCTCGTCATGTGCAATATTTACAGGGAAGAGTTCAAGGACGAGGAAATGGTAGATGTGAAGCCCTTGGATATTTGAAACTTAGCTCGGTGGTAAAGTTTTGGAGGTCATGGGTTTAAAACCGCATCCCCTTAACATCTTACAGAAATAAATTTTCGCTTTCAGGATCTGTTCATTGTAACTTTTGAGGATGATGTGATCAGGACCTTTGTAGAAGAGCCATTGGCTCAAGAATAAATATATTGTCAAAGTGCATTTTGGAACCTTTCTACTAGCAAAATTGCATGAGAGGTTTGTAAAAACTGTGATACTACCGGTTTGGTATACAATGTTATCACCAGAGCATAATTCTTGCTCCCCTAATTTGTTAGATACGTTTTTTTTATCTCAATGATTTTGTGAAAAGTCTCGATTATGTGTACTTATAATAATACCTATGTAAGTTGCAAGAACTTGCAGGAAACGTGTAAAACACTTAGCCTGAAGTCATTTTGCAGGTTAGTAATATACATAAAAGTAAATACACCTCAACAGCAAAACCCGATAGAAGAGAGTAATAGATAAATGAAAATTCTGAAGTAAAAGGTGTCAAAAGGTTGATCGCTTTTAAAGCTCAAACAATGACCGCCCTTGTGAAAATAAATAAAAGAAAGTAACTATTCTTAATACAGTACATGTATAATGTATATATCTTGTATACGAGTAAGTCTTTTGGGTAAAATCTCAGATAACATGCATATAAAAAAGGCAATGCAACTAGGCATGGATGATTAAAGCAAACACTATATAATAATATAAGCAAACAATAGCAAACTGCAAAGATGGATATTTGACTTCTGGTTATTGTGCTATCGATTTACATTCTAAAGGAGAACCTGATCCTCCTAATCACGAGTCAAAGTTCACACGCAACCTTCTAGTTCCGTCCAATAGTCACATTTAACATAAACTAGTTCTAAATTCATAAATGGACTTAATTAAAACTAGCTAAATGAGCTCACAAAATATCAAAATATGCGGTTTAAGCTCACAATAAATAGAATGACAATCAAATCTAATACAATTGATAGAGGTTATTGTACTTTCAAAATCTGAAACAAAAATACAAAAAGCTGCAATACATTATTCCAAGTTCTATAGGTTTATTATTGAAATTATTCCAGTTATATACCTCCAACTCCAAGGTTCAAAACTTTAAATGCTGCAAAGACTTATTTATTGAGTAGCGGGTTAAGAAACAAACTACACTTTTGTTCGAGGGGGGTAAATTGCGAAAACAAAAAAAGAAATATATCAGAGCCAGGTTTCGATCCTGGGACCTGTGGGTTATGGGCCCACCACGCTTCCACTGCGCCACTCTGATTGGTTGATTATTATATTCACATTATACTCATATATTTGTGTAACTCGTTTAGCAATCTCTGCACGTACGAGCTAGTTTATTTGATACAGTAGTTTCAAGTATTGTTTTCTTATATTCTACTTGTGCTAAAGACATTTTACGGCCTTTGCTCCTCCTTCAGGTGAAGGACATAACATCCCAAACTTACTATGTGTGAAGTCAAACACGAGAGGTTAACAACAAAAAGTTCTAAGGTTTGCAAAAGCTAGTATACGATATGGAGTGAGATACTAAAAACAGACCCAAGATATGAGAATTGTCAAAAGCTGTTCAGTAAACCAAATAAATGATGAAAATTAAAGTAATCGACATTTGTTATCTCGCTACACTGGAAGATGCTGGCGGTATTGGCAATAGGAGATTGTGGATTGACTGATGCAATCAAAAGGCTGAATGAATACGAGACACTGCACTGTTCTGAAGAATTGGGTTGATCAAAACATCCATCCTTTACAAGTGTTAAATCTTGTCAGCCAGCTTAGTTCATTAGTGAACTAGTGTTAAAGATCATATGTTGCAAGGTTCAAAACTTCAAATGTTGCAAACACTTGTTCAAAACTACAAAAGGCTGCAATTAATAGAGGTTATTGTGCTTTCAAAATCTGAAACAAAACTACAAAAGGCTGCAATACATTATTCCAAGTTCTATAGGTTTATTATCGAAATTATTCGAGTTATATACAGGTTAAAAACTTCAAATGCCGCAAACACTTGTTTGTTAGTAGTGGGTTAAGAAACAAAGTATACTTTTGTACGCGGGGGTAAATTGTGAAAACAAAAAAAGAATTATTTCAGAGCCAGGTTTCGATCCTGGGACCTGTGGGTTATGGGCCCACCACGCTTCCTCTGCGCCACTCTGATTGTTTGATTATTATATTCACATTATACTCATATATTCGTTTAGCAATGTCTGCATGGTGGTTAAACTGAAAATACAGAATCACTACAAAGGCTCATCAAAGCTTTCGGATTCTAGTTATGGTCATGCTGCATCAACATTGAAAAATCTTACAAGAAATATTCGGATTGATATGATGTCTTCTTATAGCTAATGCTAAGCAAAATAATGAACCAGTTGCTGGCAATCCTAAAGACATTTTACGGCCTTTGTTCCTCCTTCAGGTGAAGGACATAACGTCCCAAACTTACGATCTGGAGTGAGATATTAAAAACAAACCCAATATATGACCATTTTCAAGATTCCTAAAAGCTGCTAACTAAACCAAATAAATGATGAAAATTAAAGTAATCGACATTAGTTATCTCACTACACTGGAAGATGCTGGCGATATTGGCAATAGGAGATTGTGGATTGACTTAAGCTGTGCTGAATATTTCCACTAGAGCACTGGTGGTCTCCCAAGTGATAGCTTAGTTCATTAGTGAACTAGTGTTATAAAGATCATATGGCTCGTTTTGTCAAACGTTTGTGCCATTTAGGAACAAGGATAACATCTTGAGGCCCGCCTACTTGAAGCATACTGTGAAGGCAATTGTGGAGTATAGTTAGCATTTGAAAGGAAGATCTAATAATGTGTGTTTCTTTTTGCATCGTGCAACTTTGCTTTGGATGTTACTTGTGTGAAGTCATTCCCTTGCACCAGTCCAGCATACGCATTTTTTTAATGGCAATGCAACTAGGCATAGATGATTAAAGCAAACACTATATAATAATATCAGCAAACAATAGCAAACTGCAAAGATGGATATTTGACTTATGGTTATTATTTATGGTTGACTTATATGGTCAAACAAACTATGAATCAATTTCAATTCCCAAAATGAGGTTTTTGTTAACAGGATAAAATCTAGCGACATGAAATACGACCATACAGTTCATAGGAAATCAGGATGGACGTCATTTTTAACAATCTCATCACTCACCTTTCTCTCGAATGCAGCATTGTTGGTCTCTTCAAATCTGCTCATTTCGAGCTCCAAGTCATCAAGGAAATCATTCCATTTTGAAGCAGGTCTCTTCAGTTTTGTCGTCACTGTTGGAAATATGGTTATATATTTATACGTAAATGTCTAGAATCGAACTCGAGACCTCTGGATTGCACACATTGAAAATGAGTATTAAGGAAAAATAATAAATGTATATTTATATTTATTATTAGACACAAGTACTTAACGACCGTTAGTGTTTACCGTTAAATGACTAACGACCGTTAGACGAATATAAGGAAAGAAGTGTTTATATAGAATTAGGAAACAAGGAAAAGTTCTAGAATCCCCTAGGGGATCTAGAACCGGTCGTGGGTTGTCTAAGGGTTACCCAAACCCTAACTTGTTCCCTACTCTTCCTAATTAGTATATAAACAAACCTAGGGTCATTGTTTTCACATCATTTTGTGCACACAATTATCCCTAACTTTCTTTCTCTCTTTCTTGGCCTCAAACCGATCGTACAAACACCTTAGGGTTTTTGTGGGTCGAATTTGTGAACCAAAATTACTCTTGTGTAGTTTCTTGCAAAACCTTAATACGGTTTAATTTGTGTATACAAGAACGAGGTAACAACACACTATTGTTGTTATCAAGAGATCGAATAACAAAACGGTAAGGGGTTATTCATAGATCTAATATAAACCCTAATTAGGGTTCATCACTTGTTCTTCCTTCAATCAAGAATTGCATACGGTACGTTTTCTATTTATGTTTTAGTTAACTATTATTTGTTATACGTGATCCTACGCTTCCGCATCTATGTGCTACTCAATATTAGTATTTATTTATGATAGTCATAATTGTAAAATTCTAACAGTGGTATCACGAGCCATGTATAACATGTAATTGCTTACTAAAACCAATAAAAAACGTATCTTTAATTGTTTTAGATAGACATGTTATTGTTTCTAGGGTTTTTCTTTAATTTTTTTTAGAAAATTAAAAACCCTAACCCTAATTTATGGGGGGGGGGATTTCTCCATAAGCCCTAATTAGGGTTTGTGGTTTAAAATTATTAATTTGATTAGTAATTAATTAGAAACCCTAGGTTTGTAACATGTTTTAGGGTTTTGTGTTTTGATTAATTTGATTAATAAAATTGGATAGAAACCCTAGGTTTGTTACATATTGATGTGCTATATGGTAATTGTTATGCATGAATCCATGACGAAACATGCATGTTAGTCATGGATTATTTATTGTTTGCAAGTAATTGTTTCACACATTAATTATTAGATAGATCTAAAATTGGGGAAGACTCCAATTATAATTAAAATCAATTTGCGTGTTATGTGGTGTACTAATCAATCCTAGCTTACGCAATCGATTATTCGATGGATGTGGCTCACTTGTGCAAAGTGAAAGCTTTGATTGATTATACACATTATAAACCTAGAATTGTTTTAATTAGGGTTTTATCTAATTAAGCTTGCATGTGGCTAATTGTTTTCACCGCTTTATTTATTTATTAGTTGGTTATGTGTTTTCTTTTAAATTACTTGTTATGTGTTATGTGTTTATTAAATTGTAAGCAATAACAAGGGTAATTTTCAAAAGAAAAATTAATTGGACTAATAATGGTGAAACCAAGTTTTGAGCTTTAATCATAAACTTTTAATTGATTGGTGCGACTGTACCTTGATGCCTTTCAAGACTCAATGATACACTATAAAGTGAGGTATAAGTCTGGTTTCGCATTAAATTGTGACCTTAGAGAGACTCCATTCTGTCTCTACGCTCGCCTGTGTGTCATCTTGAAACATTATTGTACGAAGCACCTTAAGGCAATGTTGTAAGTTTCTCAACGCCTCAATTAAAACTTTGTTGATCGTGCTCGCGTTAATGAATTGGATTTATAAAAATTGTTTTGTAAAATTTATGTCATAAAGATGAGTGCATGCATCTTTATACATGTTTTTGACACATCAAAAACTAAATACCCTAAAATTTAAGTCACATGCCATCTAACTATAAGGAACACTTGAAGTTAATTTTGGGTATGCGTGAGACCTGGACCAAGATTAATGACAAGGTAAATTTCCGAGTGTGCGTGAGACCACACATGGAGAATTTGCAGTTTCTAAGTTAGACGACTTAAGTAAGTTGATGCGTGAGACCTAGAGCTTACGGCATGAGATGGGATGAAACATGCTTACATTGCAAATTGATGAATCAATTTGATGTAAATCCCATAATTTTCTAGGAATTGGAAAACTTGTTTGCCAATTATTGTTCGACAGATTACCATCTTTTATAAAGATTCACTATATGGCAGATCAACTGACGTAGTGAAATTATGAAAAGTTGGATCCTAGGTTTTCAAGAAAATTATTTGGTTATATTAATATTTCCATGGGTATTATATTTTCTTGAAAACATGTATTATCGAAAATACTAAAATTGAATTTTGAAAATTCTTTTAAATGTATTAATGCAACATTGAACCGTAAACATAAGTTATTCTTTTCACAAGTAAATTGATCTACACCCGTATGGGTTTTTGGTTAGAATCAACTTTACGAAAAGAATAAACATAGTCTTCTTTCCATATAGAGAAGTGTGAGACTTAATCCTAATCCTTTTCATGAATGAGAAAGGTACAATAGGATAATTAGAATTGTTTATTTTCTAAATAAATAACTCATAGCAATCTTTAATAGTAAGATGATTTGCACTTTATGAGTTATTAAAATAGAAACTAGACAAATTACCGCAAAATGGTAAAAGACAAACTAGCAATTTTATCTAGTTGTTTTGTTTTGACCATTTAAAGATACTACATACAATTGTTGGTATGATAGATCTATTCAGGAAGAAATTGCATGCCCAGTTTTTTCAAGTTAATAGTTTGGAATGTGATGAATCACATTTACATAGTAGAATACATTCTTTTAGAACCTATATAATTGTTGGAATGGGTTTTTCTCAAAAGATGTAGGAAAGTAAATAGTACACTAATTCCTTTTACTGATTAATGAAACATTTACAATGTTGTCAAATTCAGTGGGAGTATTGTGTGCCTATTACTGAATAAGGGATTATTGTAATGTTCTCTAATTCAGTGGGAGTTATAAGACTTTTGTCTTGATTGTATATCTCAGATTATCTTTTGTATATCTCAAGATAATTACTTTCCAAAATATAGACATTAATATTTTCAAGGATAGTCATGTACGTTTCCTTGATTGATTGAATGACTCTATATCTACTAGTTATGTTAACATATTGACACAAATCATATTGTTCACAATAACAAACGCGTGCGTGTTGTTTATGTGGCACTTGATGTTGTTCCATGCACAAGTGGGAGAAATCTTAGTTGTGTGCAAGGTACAACACATAGTAATATGATTTAAAGGATTCTCTTAACTGCAAAGGAAGAGATTATAGTTCTAATATGATTAATACATCTAATCTAAGAAACACTTGGTGTTGAAATTTAGTAAACGTGAGACGCAGACTAAATTCCAACAACAAGGTGAATTTCCATGTATGCGTGAGACCTACATGGATAATTTACTGTTTCTAAATTAGACATCTATTAGAACATGTGTTAATATGATAACAAGACAACTTCAAATATTTATGTATTATTGGAATGACATAAATGCATGAAGTAATATAATACTACTTCAATAATTATGTATTCTTAGAATGACATAAATAAATGAAGTAGTGAGTTAACTTGAAAATATTATTGAAACCAAATGATGGTGTTCATGATTACTTTAATTATACATGTTTATATTGTATTCTATAGTTATAAACATGAAGTCTTTTAAGTATTACAAGACTTATAATAAAGTAAGACGTTAACTTGTTATGGTCTTTTAATTAAGACATATACAAGAAGTCATTGAGTTGATCAATGATTAATAACGTGTAATGGGATTATAACAGTTTATGTCTTCTTATAGAAACATGAACAAGAAGTAACTTGATTAATAAGTACTTAGGTTATAAAGCATGCAAAGTGGCTTGGAAATTCTATTTTATCATTAAGCTGATTTAGTTGGTAAATAGACAAGCTAAAAGATATAAGTTTATCTTTCATATTGATAGATTGTCTGACAATATGAGTCCTAATAAAATACCACAAGTTTATGGTATGTTCGGTTAGGAGAATCAAACTTTATTGTTATTGTTTGATTAAAGATAACTATAACTTCTTTCTTCCAAAAGTTATCAAGGTTAGAAAATTGAGTATGAATTTAATATACTCAATTAGACTCCTAGAAGATTTATAAGACATCCTGGAATGTGATGAATCACATTAAGTCTTAAAATTGAAGTTCAGAATTTGTTAAGATACTTATGTGAAAGTTATTAACAAAGCATGTCAGGAACTCTCAATGTGTATTTGTAATATCTCAAAAAGAGAAAATTGGATTGTTGCTCTTATTGCTAAGTATTTATAGATAGTCTATAGATTACTAAAGGCAAGTGGGAGTTTATTACAAAATACATAATCTTCTAAAAACACACTAGTAAAGATCATGATGAGGCTTAACATGTAAATGATAAACCTCATGATGATGGAATTATCATTCATAGATCCACTTGGATATCTCAGGTATTTGATTAATATGCTGGGAATTATATGATGAAGTATTACCAAATAATGGATTGGGTAAACTACTCATACTATGAATGTTATAGATGCTGTTCATAAAGATATTCAAATTTTACAAATTTGGTTTATCTTAATTCTTAATAGTTAGAGAATGATGATGAGTTTATTCAAAGATAATGTAACCCTAGTGGTTTAAATCTTTGTTAAAACTCATATGGACAAAATTGTATACATATTTTAATGTATGTCTTATGACAAGATTATTAATCATATTTAAGCAATTAACTATGATTGAATACTCTTTCCTAAGCACATTAAAAATACAAAGATGGTAATTGTCATATTTATATGAATATGAAATTTGACAATGAATATCAAAACTCTTTCTTGAATGATTACTTGAGCGAGGACGATAAGTAATCAAAGGGAGTTTATGAATTCAAATAAATCTTTGGAAGTATACAAAGCGCAATAATCCATGAATGGATAATGCATGCATCTAGGAGATTACTCTTATGATTAATTGTTAAATCAATGTTTTGATTTATAATTGGAATAAGGTAATTTCTAAGTATTCCTGAAAGCTAGTGGGAGTATTATGTTTGATTTACTAAATCATATATGTTGTATGACATATAAGAAGTAAAATTCCATATAAGTAAAATGTTAAGTCTTATTGGAATGAAAATTTACTTAGATGATTTAGAAAATAAAACATACAACCTTGGAACAAGAGTTTATTGTTTAATAAACTTGTGCGGTAAATAAATCTAATAGAATATGATATATCATTTTGAAAGACTAAATTGATATATATATTTGTAAAGATATAGCATGAATAAAATCTAAGTATGACTGAAGGATTTTCGTGTATATCATTTTATTGTTGTATCATGCTCAGTGATTTGACAATATTTGATATCCAATCAAAGTTATTATATAACTTGTGTAATGTATATTCTAATGGAATTTGTTTGGACTTAGAATAATGATCCTCAACCTGGAATTGCTCCTAATTCTAAGTATAAACAATATGGCAAATTGTTGCGTAATTGTTATAGCCGACAATAAATCTTGAAGGATTGGAAGGCATCAAACATTACATAATGGATATTAAGTTTACGGGATTTTTAAAGAGCATATTGTAGTTTTATACAATGATGCTAGTTTAATTGAAATCACACTCAATACTAGTCATGGTAGGATTTTATCCTTGTTTATGGCCATGTAAACTAGTTGTGCTCAACTAAGAGCATAGTTGCATTATACATTAAAGAATTAGAATACTTTAAACTTTGAAATGTTTGAAAGTTTGATTGTCATAAATTGGTGGTTGAGGATATCACACCATTTATGAAATATTATGTGGATATATATATCAAATAGTTGGATTTACACATACAAGAATTTCGCTAATTAAATTCTTGAAATAAGTATTCTCAAAATTCCTATAGATCAAAGTTAGTTGATTTATGCCTAGTTAACAAGTATGATTGACATGACTTGAGGCAAAATTCATTAACTAGAATTATCATGCATTGATCTATTTTAGTATTTGGATAAAGGATGTAATGTACGATTATTAATTTCCAATGAAATAAAGTATGATTATGTTTATTTCAATTGCTTTAATAATATATATCCTGTTTTTGCATGTTTATATCCTTGAATAATTTTATTATTCTAAAATTGTCCATTGTTGGTTAATAATATGGGAATATTATTAAGGGAAGACAATTAAGATATTCAATGAATTGGATATTGGACTTATCCCAAAACACATGATGTTACTTATTTTAGTAAATCATAATTAGTTATCCTCAGACTTGAGATACCAGATAAGTGTCATGAATGTAGTGCATTTTTGTGGAGCAATCTACCGCTA
>LBNU01019440.1:277284-324194 GCA_014162995.1 Artemisia annua
TAAAGGATGTAATGTACGATTATTAATTTCCAATGAAATAAAGTATGGTTATGTTTATTTCAATTGCTTTAATAATATATATCCCGTTTTTGCATGTTTATAACCTTGAATAATTTTATTATTCTAAAACTGTCCATTGTTGGTTAATAATATGAGAATATTATTAAGGGAAGACAATTAAGATATTCAATGAATTGGATATTGGACGTATCCCAAACTACATGATGTTACTTATTTAAGTAAATCATAATTAGTTATCCTCAGACTTGAGATACCAGATAAGTGTCATGAATGTAGTGCATTTTTGTGGAGCAATCTACCGCTGTCCATAACTGGTAGTTATAAGGGTTGTTTTCAAAAGTGTTGCAAAGTTCATGGGTTAGTGTTGTAGTCAAAATAGAATTTGTTCCTTCAAATTTGTTTTGAAGTTTAATACTATGGGCCACTCGTAGGATTGACAAAATGTTTGCGTGGCCACGCCCAAAGACTATCTGGAATACGTTCAGATGTTTTGGTAATTTTGTTCAATCATTGATATATGAGAAACTGAAATTTAATAAAGATTTATTTCTTTATTAATCAGAGTATTAGAAACAAAAGGATAATAATAACGATAAATCGTTAAGGGTTTTCCAGGAAACTCAGCTCGGTTTGAACTAGGGGTATTGGAGTGTTGCAAGACGCCGACCAATATCATTTTAATATTAATAAATAACCAAGTGGGAGCTGTTGGGAATATGGTTATATATTTATACGTAAATGTCTAGAATCGAACTCGAGACCTCGGGATTGCACACATTGCAAATGAGTATTAAGGAAAAATAATAAATGTATATTTATATTTATTATCAGACACAAGTACTTAACGACCGTTAGTGTTTACCGTTAAATGACTAACGACCGTTAGACGAATATAAGGAAAGAAATGTTTATATAGAATTAGGAAACAAGGAAAAGTTCTAGAATCCCCTAGGGGATCTAGAACCGGTCGTAGGTTGTCTAACGGTTACCCAAATCCTAACTTGTTCCCTACTCTTCCTAATTAGTATATAAACAAACCTAGGGTCATTGTTTTCACATCCTTTTGTGCACACAATTATCCCTAACTTTCTTTCTCTCTTTCTTGGCCTCAAACCGATCGTACAAACACCTTAGGGTTTTTGTGGGTCGAATTTGTGAACCAAAATTACTCTTGTGTAGTTTCTTGCAAAACCTTAATACGGTTTAATTTGTGTATACAAGAACGAGGTAACAACACACTATTGTTGTTATCAAGAGATCGAATAATAAAACGGTAAGGGGTTATTCATAGATCTAATATAAACCCTAATTAGGGTTCATCACTTGTTCTTCCTTCAATCAAGAATTGCATACGGTACGTTTTCTATTTATGTTTTAGTTAACTATTATTTGTTATATGTGATCCTACGCTTCCGCATCTATGTGCTACTCAATATTAGTATTTATTTATGATAGTCATAATTGTAAAATTCTAACAGTCACCGAGCTTGATCCAATATTGGTGAAACCATGATCAACATTATCGCAGACTGGCCTCTTGAACTTTGACATTATTGAGCTTGTTGCTTTGTACGCAAAACTGTGATCAACGTTAACTTTATGCTGAATTTTGTTGTACTCTCCCCATTTTGAAGATACTCCTGTCTCTTTATCGGCGTAGTTATTGTTAAGTTGATTTTCACCACCCCTTTAGAAATTTTCTTTCCCGATTGTCCTTGGTTCCTCGTTTGCAAAACAATAAGACATAACGTGAGTAAATTAGTATTTTCAACGAATACAGTTTGACTTTAAAGTCAAATGAGTATTTTCAACTTCAAAACTGATATGAGTTCAGACAAAAGACATTGTGCGCATGTGGAATGTCAAAATCCGTTATCACTTTCAAGTCTGTAAGTGGTACCCAAACACTTCTTATTCGGGGTAGTATAGCTAATAACGAACCTGTGCAGCTGTGCACTGGCAGTACTTAATTAACATTAACATTATCACTTTCAAGGCTATATAAGAGTTGTTCTCAATGTTGTCGGACCTTTTGTTACATTTTTTCACATTGTGTCATAAATAGAGTGACAATCAAATCTAATGCAATTGATAGAGGTTATTGTGCTTTCAAAATCTGAAACAAAACTACAAACGGCTGCAAAACATTATACCAAGTTCTATAGGTTTATTATCGGACTTTCTATCGAATTACTCCAGTTATATACCAGAACCTCTAAGGTTCAAAACTTCAAATGCTGCAGACACTTGTTTGATAGAGTAGTGGGTTAAGAAACAAGCTACACTTTTGTACGAGGGGGTAAATTGTGAAAACATAAAAAGAAATATATCAGAGCCAGGTTTTGATCTTGGGACCTGTGGGTTATGGGCCCACCACGCTTTGGCTGCGCCACTCTGATTGGACGATTACTATATTCACATTATACTCATATATTCGTTTAGCAATCTCTGCATGGTGGTTAAACTGTAAATACAGAATCACTGCAAAGGCTCATCAAAGCTTTTGGATTCTACTTGTGCTCATGCTGTATCAACATTGAAAAATTTTTACAAGAAATATTTGGATTGATATGATGTCTTCTTATAGCTAATGCTAAACAAAATAATGAACCAGTTGCTGACAATCCTAAAGACATTTTTACGGCCTTTGTTCCTCGATCCTTCAGGTGAAGGACATAACATCCCAAACTTACTATGTGTGAAGTCGAATCTGAGAGGTTTACAACAAAAAGTTCTACTATACGATATGGAGTGAGATACTAAAAACAAACCCAAGATATGACCATTGTCAAAAGCTGATAAGTAAACCAAATAAATGATGAAAATTTAAGTAATCAACATTAGTTATCTCACTACACTACTGGAAGATGCTGGCGATATTGGCAATAGGAGATTGTGGATTGACTGAAGCACTGTATTTCCACTAGAGCACTGGTGTGTTAGCCTCTAATATATTTAGATCAAAGTATGTATATGTTTTAGTACTTATTCTGTATTTGTATTTGGGTCTGTATTGTAAACATTGGGTCGACTTCTGTATAAGTCCAAAAAGGCCCAAATGATGACAGTTATTTAGTTTAGCGGTTTCAACCAAACATCACAACGTTTGGGTAAAACATAGTGTCGTTTAGGAATCTATATAAGGGTTTGATCTTCGACCTGTGAAGATAACCTTTTCCAGTTATAAAATATCAGTTATAAAGGTTCAACCCATTTTCTGTGTTTCCCCTTTTACTGCTCCTTTCTTTGATGCTATACATGTTGTTGTTTGATATATTCGATCCTGGAAGCCACGCAAGACCTGTGAAACATTGGTATCAGAGCTTCAAGGGATCAAACAACACACTCAAGAATCGGCCATGAATGACAATGAAGATAAAGAAAGATAATAGAGAAGGTATAGACGGTTATCACCAAAGACCGGTGGTTAACCAAGGGAAAAAGGGGCAGATTCAAGAGAGAAGAATGGAAGGAAAGGAGAAAAAGAAAACATGGCTGCAAGTTTGTTACGAAGAAAGAAAGAACATAGAATGAAGACGGTCTAACAAATGAAGATAGTGAGGCAATAACAAATTGCTGTAGGAGGTTCATTAATTTAAGAGTGATATGCCATGAAACTGCCCAAGTGCCTTAGATTGAAAAGCATTTAGAAGTGGGTGAAGCAAGCAAAGATGACTTGTCAAGGACCGCCGTGCCAGAAGGATAAGGGAGTGAAGGATGGAGCACATGGAATGAACAAGAGAATCGATTTGGTGTTAGATTGGATGATGATGAAGATGGACACAAGGAAGCAGCCACGACAAACAATGACTTTGAAGTCATTGCTTGAAAAGACCAGAAGGATCACAGCAAGAAGGTTTTGATACTAAATAATTAGGGGGGAGAATGTTAGCCTCTAATATATTTAGATCAAAGTATGTATATGTTTTAGTACTTATTCTGTATTTGTATTTGGGTCTGTATTGTAAACATTGGGTCGACTTCTGTATAAGTCCAAAAAGGCCCAAATGATGACAGTTATTTAGTTTAGCGGTTTCAACCAAACATCACAACGTTTGGGTGAAACATAGTGTCGTTTAGGAATCTATATAAGGGTTTGATCTTCGACCTGTGAAGATAACCTTTTCCAGTTATAAAATATCAGTTATAAAGGTTCAACCCATTTTCTGTGTTTTCCCTTTTACTGCTCCTTTCTTTGATGCTATACATGTTGTTGTTTGATATATTCGATCCTGGAAGTCACGCAAGACCTGTGAAACATGGTGACTCCCAGAGAGGTGACAGCTTAGTTCATTATTGAACTAGTGTTAAAGATCATATGACTCGTTTTGTCAAAAGTCTGCGCCGTTTAGGAAAAAGGATAACATCTTGAGGCCAGCCTACTTGAAGCATACTGTGAGCATTTGAAAACAAGATCTAATGTGTCAAAGAGTCATAGCAATACAGGAAAATTAATATTACTTTTCTATCATTATGAATTTTTTGTAAACAAAAAGTAACTTATAACAAAATCATGTTCAATACTTGCGTAATATACGCAAATCTGGTACCAAAGTCCACATGTGAGCCAGTGTTGCGGGTGGGAGTTATATTGGGTTTTGAATCCAAAATTGGAAGTTGGATGCTAACATACTCGGTTCACACAATTCACAAGTGATGAAAATTATGAGATTTGTCAAAAGTGAGCTCACTGAGATTGAGTAGGTAAATAAAAGCTAATGGAAAACCACAAAGATTTATGACCTTTAGAGTATGAAGAATTGCGGACTATATAGCTAGTCATATACTCCTATAGGTTACACATGACTGTTGGACTTTCTATCGAAATTATTCCAGTTATATACCTAATGAAAACTTCAAATGCTGCAGTGCAAACACTTGTTTGATAGAGTAGTGGGTTAAGAAACAAACTACACTTTTGTACGAGGGGGTAAATTGTGAAAACAAAAAAAGAATATATATCAGAGCCAGGTTTCGATCCTGGGACCTGTGGGTTCTGGGCCCACCACGCTTCCGCTGCGCCACTCTGATTGGTTGATTATTATATTCATATTATACTCATATAATGGTGAAACTCGTTTAGCTAGTTTTCAGTATTGTTTTCTTATGTGGCAAAATAAACTGAATGCTGGTTAAACTGCAAATGCAGATAATCACTACAAAGGCTCATCAAAGCGTTTGGATTCTACCTGTGCTTGCTGACAATCCTAAAGACATTTTACGGCCTTTGCTCCTCCTTCAGGTGAAGGACATAACATTCCAAACTTACTATGTGTGAAGTCGAACGCGAGAGGTTTACAACAAAAAAGTTTTAAGGTTTGCAAAAGCTATTATACGATATATGGAGTGAGATAGAAAAAACAAACCCAAGGAAGCTGTGGCGTGTGTGGATAAAGCAATTGAGTCTCCATAGTGGCTGAGAATGATCGAGTTGATAATAATAGAAGGGGGACAAATGTGGAGGCAGATGTTGCTGAGAACATAGTGCTGGTTAGAGGAGGGGTGTTGTGTCTGCAAATGCGGATGGTGTATATGGTATAACAGGTTAGCTGCGATAAAAATCCTTTGGTTTATTGTGATTCAGGTTTCACTATTCTAACCAATGTTTTTTTCATTCAGTAACCAACTAAAAGAGATGTTGAACCCATAGATGTGTTGTGACTCTTGGACTTGATAATGCAGCATAGATGAGTTGTATGGTTGATGATCTGTGATGATGGGAAATACGTTTATACATATGACATGCTGAAATCAAAATTTGCGAAAATTAATCATCACTCTCAAATCTACAGATTCAATAGTTAGCTGGAAGTCAGAACAACAAATTATGTACTCCACATCATACAATTTGGAACTTAAACCTTTACAGAAGTCAGTGTAGCCTGCATTCTGAGCTATAAGCCTATAAGAGCTAGTCAAACATACACAAATTGAAGTCAATGTGTGGTTTTCACTGTGCACAGAAACTGGATAAGGTTTTTTCTTGAAAATCACATGGAATCAATATTGGTTTTGAGAAGATTGCTGTTTAACGACAAAATATTTTTCCAGGGACTAGAGAGTAGCCGACCCAAAGATGATTCTTCCAAATCCATATCACCACGGCCCCATTTGAGCCATGAATAGACACTCCCTTGCACTGATCTGTACACCAATTGTCCTTGATAAACAATGCCTGAATCAAAAGGATTTCCATAACTTTCATATAGTATGTTTCTAAAGATTAAAAAGGTACGAGTCTATGACTACCGTGGACATACCGAATACATAATTGTTGTGTCATTTCTTGTATTGTTGCTAATTGCTAAAGGATTTCCATAACTTGTTATGCATATCATCAACTATAAACACATAAAAAAAGAATGTTTTATTTTTAGCCCAAAAACGCTAATGAAAATTTTAGCGAAATTTTTTGGACACTTTTTTGGCTAAAAACAAAACATTGCCTATTTGCAATTTCATCCAGAAAAAACTTAAAACAACAAAAGATTCATTCATAAAAAACAAACATCGGTTATCGATTTACATCAATTTCAACATCCATTAACCACAAAAACAACTAAAACAATTCCTTAACCGCTTGTAAACTTGGTAACAGCCTTGGTACCTTCCGAAACCGCATGCTTAGCCAGCTCACCACGCAAGACCAATCTGACAGCAGTCTGAATCTCTCTACTCGAAAGAGTGTTTTTCTTATTATACCTAAGAAGCTTAGAACTCTCAGCAGCCAACTTCTCAAAGATATCATTAATAAAAGAGTTCATTATCCCCATCGCCTTGCTCGATATTCCAATATCCGGATGCACTTGTTTCAAAACTTTAAAAATATAAATCTTGTATGTTTCCACTGACTTCTTGTGTCTCTTCTTCTTCTTGTCTGCTGATGCTGACGTGTCCTTTGCTGGGAGCTTTTTTTCGGCTTTGGGTTTTGGTGCCTTCTCTGCTGCTGGCTTCTTCTCTGCCTTTGGCGCCATTTTTTTTTCAGATTTAAAAGATGTGTGTGTTTTTAAGGGTGTTTTTAGTATGTGTGAAGAGTACAAATGTGGGGTTGGGTTATATAGGTGAGGAGCTGGGATTTGATTGGTGTATTTGGTGTCACGCAGATAGTGAATATTAGTCGTTGGATTTTGGCCGTGATGAGTTAATTTTTTTAGTCGATTTACTTTTTACAATTTGTTCACTCACGTATTTTGTAGTTTGGACATCTATAATTATGGTAAAATTTTATAAAGCTTTATACATTTAATATTTCTTGCCACCTCAACAATTTATAAACCATTTGAGTTTATAAACCTATTTTTCCTATGGTATAAAGGCCCGTTTGGTTTGCAAGTGTGTTTAGAATCGGATTTGGATTTTGAAATAAATGTAGAAGAGAGAAAATTAATAATTATGTAATTTATATATTTGTTTAAAGATATTAATTGTTTGATTTATAAATAATTATAAAAAAAAAGACAAAAAGAAAAAATAAAGTGACAAATGAATTATGTGATGGAGAATGTGTGTCACATGAGAATCCCTCAAAAACCACCAATATGGTGTGGAATGAGGTTTTCAAAATAATTCCATTACTTTTTTTAAAAAGTGTCAACCAAACAATGCATTTAAGGAATCATAATATTCCTTGAGTTCAAAACCCACATAACAAACTGATGCGTGATTTTGCAACCTTACAACAGGTTTTATCTCTCGAAGGATCTCAAGAGGCTTACAACCCCACCAGGTAGTGTACCTGACCGATGTAGTATAGTGTAGTGGTAAGTACGGGGGATTGATCGTTCTCCACAGGGAATAGTGTTCGTTAGGTATGAAAAACTACTCTAATAGGTCTAAGGGTGAGGGAAGATTATTTTTGTATTTTTTTTATATTTTATGAAAGCAAGTAAAATCTCGGGTTTGAAGGAGTGGGCGGAATTAGTTGCTAGCCAAACTAACCCAAAAACTACTATTGCAAATAAAATAAAATAACTAAAACTAAGTGGTCGTGAAACTTATATGGAGACAAGTGTGTTTANTCCAGAATTCTTTTCAAAAGTACCTAAAATGACAAAAGGAACGATTTAAGACAATATTTGATCATATTATCACGAATTAGGGCTTAAATGAACCCCTAAAATGGGTACACTTTTCACCTCATCACAAACGCACCCTAAATATTTTAAACTTTATAATTGTTTCATATAACACATACATTAAGGGTTCGTTTGGTATACATTAATGGGAATCAAACTATGACTTTCATAGTGATTTTAATTGTTTGGTGACACATATAGCAATCAAACAATGATATGATACCCATAGACCCATACCAATGGGGTGAGGTGACTTTTTATGCTCATTTCGATGGACCCCACATTTTTTATCTCTACCACATTTATTTTCTTTACATGAGCATTTAAATTGACATTATTAAATGTGATACCCATACCTAAATTTTTATACCAAACAACAATAATGAAATTAATATTCCCAATCCCATACACCCCTCTAATCAAAGTCATACTTTTAGTGATTCCGTATAGCGTACCAAACGCACCCTAAATGTTCTAAGATTATAAGGAGGTCTAAGATTTATGACTTTTTCATACCATGTAATCATGAAATGAAAATTCACTATGGTTGTAACAAAACATGAAACTTTTCAAATGTCATAAAACTATTCTTAAACCTCCCATAGTAGATACTCTTAGTTCCCGTCTATTGACTTAAGCTTCTTTTGATGTTTAGATAGACTAATTATAAAGCAAATGAACCTTGAAGTTGCATACATGTGACTCAATGAGATTATCTTTCATTTTATTAAGGGTCCTACTAAATAAACCTTATTCGTTAAAGGTTTTTTTTTAACTTGTGTCATAATGGCAAAAGTTTTGAAGCGTTAAATGAACGCATTTATGTTTTTAAATAACGTTATTTCTAGTTAAACAATTGTAAGCTTAGTAACTATCATAAATTTAGGAAAGTATTAACATCAAATAACATGTAAATATGGTATTATTAGTTCATTTAATACTTCAAAACTTATGTCACTATAGCATAGGTTAAAAAAACCCAAAATTTATTAATGGTAAAAGATGCGCATTCCTCAAGCACATATTAGTTGTTCACAACATAAAAATGCTTTAGCTTTCAGTCAAAATTTGTTAACGAGTACATACTGAAAACATCTTAAAGAAGTGAAGTAAAGAAAAAGTCTACTATAATCTTCTAAGATTGAAAGCTTCAATTGATGAGACTCATTGTCGACATTTCAAGCTTGTGCTTTACGAGGGCATGATTGTAACACCCCCATTTTCACAGTTCGCAGCGGATTTAGGGTTGGGGTATTACTTCATGGAATCATAGTCACAATAATAGAAAACGACTCGAAAAGAGACGTTTTTATAAATAAGTTATCATTCATTAAAATATCAGAGTTTTCATTAAGAAAAGGTCCCGTAAATCTAAGTGTGAAATAGTATTTGAATGATAACAGGGTTGACAGTCCTCCAAGTTCAGTGCCGCTCCATGCCATAGATCCGTAGCAGCCATATACCTAGGATACATGCTTCAAAAGTCAACACTAGGTGTTGAGTGAGAGTCATAGGTTTAAGTGATAGTGAATACAAGTTCCACAGGGTTCAGTTGTTACACCCTTCAAGGAAAGTATAGAGTTTGTGATAATTACAATGCATATACAATTATCAAGAGTGGGTTATTGCACTAAGCTCATGAAACACACGTTAACAGTCCAGATCATGGGGTCTGCAGACCAAACCATGATGGGACAAAAAGGATAACTTGCCAAAGTTAATCCTTTAGAAGGTTCAAATATAATACTTATTGGTGCCTTTAGAAAGGGCAAACCAACGGGAGTTGTCAAACTCCAATAGATCTATCAATTATATTCGCTTTCACTCGCAAGTGATTAGATTCATGAATTTAGTTATGTAGTGGTGGCAGATAGTTTACTCGTGCAATAACCAAAGAAAAAGACTTGTATTCGGTTTTAAGTGAAAAAGTAAGCATATATCCCCCTCACAGGGTTGTAAAGCATTTAAAAGAATGAGGCTATGAAACTCACCTGGGCTTAGGGAAATCTGATTGATGTAAAAAGTGACTCGGAGACTAGACTGCTTACTCACGTATCCTGGGGTTTGTTATATGTATGGGTGTATGTCAAGCTCTAGTTGTTTTTATTAGGTTTCTCAAGTAATCATTATTGGGTTTCTAGTATTAGTTATAACATAACACCGTTTGGCCATCACAATCCATAATTACATACTCCTCACATGAAGCTCCATCACAATCCATAATTACATACTCCTCACATGAAGCTCCCTAGTATTGCATTATGTTATTAAACATAATACTGTTCGGGCCATCATAATTCAGAAGTATATAACCCTCACATGAAGTTCCCTAGTATTGTGTCACGTTGTTAAGTATTTAAGTTATAGATATAACATAACACCGTTCGGGCCATCATAATCCAGAGGTCATGTGTAAACATTTGAGGAGCAAGGGTACTTTAAATCGTAAACCCTGCAAACTCGTCAAAACGAATACCCAAATGAAACCCCTCACATGAAGCTCCCTACTATTGTGTTATGTTGTTAAGTAAAAGATAGTTTTTAATTTTATATGAAAATACTTCACTTTATACCCTTATAGTTTATATATTTACAAAATCTACCCTAAACTTATAAACTTATATCATTCAGTCTTTTAACTATCTAGACTTTACAAAATTAGTCCTTATACTTATATATTTTTGGAAAATGACAGAAATGACCCTTGGACTTATAAGTTTTCAGAATTTACCATTTATACCTTAACTTTATAACATTTGCAAAACTAGTCCTTATAAGTTTATAACTATTTTACTTTTTACCCTAAGGTTATATAACTTTGCGAAAAGGGTCCTTATACTTAATACTTCTAAGATACAAGTGATAGTTCCTGACTATGGAAGGATTAGGGTATGTTTGTGATTAATATGTGTTATAGTTATGTTTTGCTATGAAAATTAGATATGTGATTGATGGCTTTTGAGTTACGTGATTATAAGTGTTCATGATGCATACTTGTGAATTGAAGTATTATTCATATGATAATCTAGTTGCTTACTAAGCGAAAGCTTACGTTATAGTGTTTTAATGTTTTGTAGGATCTCATGGAAGTGTTATGCTTGGATTAAGGCTTTAGGTTGGAAGAGTGCGTTTGAAGGGTATTGGTTTATGTATATAGGAGCTTAGTCGTAGTACCGAGCTCAATTAAAAGTTGAATCCCCGATGGTCTTTTAATGTTTTGTAAATGTGTGTCAAGTGTCATAGTCTAAGTCATGGTCATTAAAGTATTTTGGTGGTAAAATGAGTTGTTATTGAAATGTTTAAAGTGTATGTAATGGGTTAAAGGGGTGTTTGGATTAGAGCCTATTTATACCCATTTTGGGGTTAAACGGGTTGAATGGTTATAAAAATGATCTATTATGCTATGTTAATGTATTCTGGAAGTTTTGGTGTTGTTTCGAGTCATAGAACTTGTTTACCGGAAATTATACAAATGTATAAAATTAGTTAAAGTGCAGGTTAGAGACCATACGGCCGTATGGTATTTTTCCATACAGCCGTGTGGTTTAAAGACAAAAGGGTATAATCTGTTGGTATGGCCATACGGCCATATGGTATTTTCCATACAGCCGTATGGTGCTTTCTCAGATTTTGTCGATTTTGTCTATTTTGCATAAATTGAACAGTAAGTCGTTAAAAGTCATGCCACCCGCTATTTTAAAGTTAATTGAGTCTAGTTTCATTCAAAAATACTTTGTAGGGTTGGTTTGTTATAGATTTTTATCAGTTGGTTAAAGAGTAACAAAAGGTTCATTATAGTTGAGTCGTTTCCGCATAAAGTCTTAATTTTTGGTCAAATCAACTAAAAGGTATTGTTAAGGATGAACCTTTGCTTGGTGTTAATAACTATCAAAAGCTAGTTGGAAAACTCATTTATTTGAGATTGACTAGGCCTGACTTGTCTTATGCAGTTCATTGCTTAAGTCAAGCAATGCATAGTCCAATGCGATGTCATTTAAAATTGGCTTTTAGAGTGCTAAGATATCTTAAAGAGTCTCCAGGTAAAGGAATATCTTTTAGCAAGCATGATAGTTGTAGTATGAAAGTGTTTGTTGACTCAGATTGGGCTAAGTGTAAGGTTACTAGAAAATCTGTAACTGGTTTTGCTGTTTATCTGGGCAATAATCTTGTTTTATGGAAAAGTAAGAAGCAGTCTGTTTTAGCCAGATCTTCTGCTGAAGCAGAGTTCAGGGCTATATGTAATGTGACTTGTGAGATTATGTGGATATTAAAGATATGCAAGGATCTTGATGTGCAGGTTGATACACCTGTGGAGATGTTTTGTGACAATAGTAGTGCAATGCAGATTGTTGCAAATTCTGTGTTGCATGAGAGGTCTAAGCATTTTGAAATTGATCTCTTTTGTCATAAGAAAGAAAATTTCTGATGGGGTTGTTAAAACTGTTAAGGTTAAGTCAGAGAATAATGTGGCTGACATTTTTACAAAAGGTTTAAGTGTTGTTGAACACAGAAAGTTTTGTGACATGTTAAAGCTAAGAGATTTCTATAAGCCTTAGCTTAAGGGGGAATGTTGAATAATAAGCTAAGGGCTTATTTGTAATTATTGCAAAGTTGTTTTCTTTGTTTTTTATTGTGCAGGTTGTTAATAAAAGGTTGAGGGACTCATATGGCTGATCAAGTAAAGTTCAAGGACTGAAGCTGTGCAAGACTCAAAGATTCAAGTCAAGGGCTATATAAGATCTCTTTCTCCTCATTTGTTAGATACGATTTAGGGTTTCACTTTGTGTTTTCTTCACACAGTTATTGGTTTAGTTGTTAGTAGTTTTTGTTCTTGTTCTTGTAATCAAACTCTTTTAATTTCTTGTATTGTAAAACTGAATGGATCAACCAAGGGGTGGTTGGTTGGGTTGATTTTAATAAATTTTCTTTTGTCAAGTAATAATCTGTTCTTATTTTTGATCAATACTTTGTAATTTTAACAATATATATGACATATCTTTTATATAATAAAGGAATTACATCATTTCGGAGTTTTTTTTGACAAAACAATCTTATGGGAAAAAAAATTGGACCAATAGGAGATCTCGATTTTGACACATAGGCGAAATCGAGTAATATGATTGGCCAATAAAAAGTCAAAATTGAATTGATTTTGGTCAATCTTTAATAAATTTGGTGAAGAATTTGATTAAGGAAAAAAAACACATAAAAATATAGGTGTCAAATTTATGAAAATAAAAACTTAAAAAAAGAGGAGATACTTAATAAAACATAAGTGGTTGAATTTTAAATATATTATATGGAGTTAAGTGTAAAATTATAAAGAGGAATGCTATAGCCACAAAGAAAATTTCCACAAAACATCCACAAAGTGATGTGTCAAAGAATGATTGGTTTAATCATAAAGAGGAGAGAGAAANAGGAAAAAAAACACATAAAAATATAGGTGTCAAATTTATGAAAATAAAAACTTAAAAAAAGAGGAGATACTTAATAAAACATAAGTGGTTGAATTTTAAATATATTATATGGAGTTAAGTGTAAAATTATAAAGAGGAATGCTATAGCCACAAAGAAAATTTCCACAAAACATCCACAAAGTGATGTGTCAAAGAATGATTGGTTTAATCATAAAGAGGAGAGAGAAACTATCACAACATACACCAATGACCTTTTGACACATCATTTTGTGGATGTTTTGTGGAAATTTTCTTTGTGGATATAGCATTCCTCAATTATAAATATCTATGTTTTTTGATAACTTTAGATAATAAACAAATAACCCCTTACACTTTATAACCCTACACATTATAATATGAACTTTATTTACAATTACATGAGTAATAGTATTGGTTTGAGACTTCCGTCTATTAAACTAACAAAATTTTATAAACGTACAAATTAGTTTTAATATACATTAAATACTTTTAAAATACATATTAGTTTTAAACTTTCATATGTTAAAATATCTTTTTACTATATACGTTAAATATAAATAAGAACTCATGTTATCCTATTTAAAAGTTTAATCTATACGTACACGGGTTTGAATATTAAATACAGTTAAATTATTATTAACGTTTATAAATATCAAATGGTAAGTACGAGTTACTGAGATATGAAAATAAATATACGCGATTGTACTTATAACGGGTCATGTAATTATTATTTAAAGTTTATATACGCATATCCGGAAAAACATTTTTAAAAAACTTTACGGAGTATATTTTAACTTCATCAACGCTCATTATGTGCTATTAAACTCACACATTTTGTACAACATGATATAAATAGTTAAAGTTAAACAACAACATCAACCTCAACATTAACATCTATGTCAGCTAAACAAAGTTAATCTTTCATACAATAAAATTTTTACAAAATATTAATTGATATTAATACATAAGGAAAAACTCATGCATACTTATTAGTTGTACTTATATTACAATTTTCACGGGTAAATTCTTATATGTCCATCTAGTAAACAAAAATTTTAAAATAAATTTGATTTTTTTTTGAACGGCGAGTTAGTAGTTAGTGATTCGAGCCAACAGTGACATCCAATTGGGCAGTATGCAAGCATCGAACCTTTCTCCTTTAGGGGATAAACCCCACTCCTGCTTCTATTTTTTCGGGCCCGTATCCATGTGATCAAAGAACCTTTGACCCAATAACATTATAAGGAGACACGCTCAAGAATCGAAAACAAGGTCGATGCCACAGTTATATTTACAATTTCTGCTAACTATTTTCTTACTTTCGCACATCTTGATGCTCTAACTTTTTAAAATATACATAAGATTTTATGTTTTTAAACGATAATACTATATAATTAAATTTTCCTAAAAAAGCCCGTGGGTGCACGGGTATTATAACTAGTTTAAGATTTAGGAAGGATATATATGTAATTATAAGTTTAAGTTGGATATATATGCAATTTTTTAGCTTTTGAAAGGACATATATGTAATTACAACTTTAAGTTTGATCCATATGCAATTTTGAGCTTTTGCCGGGATATATATGCAATTCACTCAAAAATATAAAATCACAAGCAAACACGCAAGAAAAGGAAGTAAATAATAATAAGAACATATAAATTAATCAAAGTTACGGTATCAAGTTATGGCAAATAAAAGGTGTAAGGGTTAAAACAGATAACAAAGTTAATTAAAAGGTTAATTTTCTAATAAATGACCACCCACCGACGTTAAAGAGTATATATATTTAAGAATAGCAAAAGGGTTTGTAAACCATAACAAACTTGCTTTGCTTGCATTCAATTCTCTCTTAATCTCTCATATTATCAATCTTTTGGGTTAACAAACTTGCTTGCATTCCACGCTCTCCTCTTGTCTTGATCTCTCTCATATTATTGATTTATAGATTTGTAATGGCTGTTAAAGTAACAAGAAAGCGTTTCGTCTTCGATTACGAGTCGTCTGATGATGATATATCTGCAGTTTCTCAACCCTCCAAAAGTTCTTGTTTTGAAAAGGGTTGTTATGTCGATGAAAAAACTAGTGCTGAGAATGTCGAAAGAGACTATTCTGATGATGATGAGGTTGATTGTATTGAAGAAGAGCGCATGGCGAAAAGACGTCGTTATGCGAATGATAATTATACTGATGATGAGGCTAACTATGGTGGATATTGGGACAAAGAATGTGGTACTGATGATCATAAGGGTGTCCTTTTCGAACAAGAGTGTAGGAATGTGATCACTGGTTATGAGGCTGATGACTCGGATGAAGAATCTAGTGGTGATCAGAAGGCTCGTCATGTTGACGAAGAGTTTAGTAGTTGTGAAAAAGGTGATAACGTGACTGGTTATGAGGCTGATGACTCGGATGAAGAGTCTAGTGGCGATCAGAAGGCTTGTTATGTTGACCAAGACTGTAGTTATGAGAAAAGTGGTGATGAGGCTGATGACTCGGATGAAGTGTCTAGTGGTGATCAGAAGGCTTGTTATGTTGACCAAGATTGTAGTTATGAGAAAACTTGCCGTGTTAGTGGCGAGTTCAATGACAATGAGGGTTGCTATTGGGACGAATTCTCTTGTAGGTATACTAATGATAGGGCGATATACTGTTGTGAGGGGTGGTTTCTCGGATGGAGAGCTTAATGGTGACAAGGTCGTTTGTAATAGCAAGATAAATTTATTCTTTGTAGGATGAACTATGTAATGTATTATTGTTTAGTTTTGTTTAGCAAGAGTTATTTTGATATGATGTTTTATAATCTCTTTTCGCCTAGTATTGTTTCGACCATCGTTTAGTCATGGCCCAATCTGGTAATTTTCGATATGGTTCATATCTTTTTATACCGTTGTCTGTGATTGTAACATTGAAGCAACTTTATAAGTTATTACATATTTGTGTTAACTCCTGCTAGAGATTTTACATCTCTAATGCAATGGTTAAAAGAAAACAAGTAACAGTACTGCACAGGTTCTTACACTTTCATCTGTACTAAGCAACAAAACACTTTTTCAGGAGTTTCTAGAACTGATACCAACAACGCTTCCGTGTCTGTTTGACTTAAAAAGCAAAGCGCAACCTGTTCTTTGAAAAGTCTTTTTCTCAGACTGCGTTTTGATGCCTTGAAACGTAATAAATTGAGGCAACCATATAGAAACTTAATCTAAACAACCAAATGGTGACTCAATTTCACACTCTTAACTAGGGGTGTTATCGGGTTTATCGGGTCAGATTGTTTCGGCTTTTGGTGTTCCAGATATTGACCCTAACCCGACCTTATAAAAAATCGGGTTATTAGGTTTTGGGTCAAAACGGGTCCGGTTGAATCGGATTGGGTTGTCGGGTTGTTATCGGGTTGTGGCAAGTTGACTGTCCTACTGATTATCCTATTTATAGTCTCTACTGATTAAACAAGCTAAGTTATATTATGATAAATCATCTATGTTTTAATTACACTAATCTACAATNTTTTTTTCTCTTGTTTGGGTTGGCAAAGCAACCAAATGAAATGCAAAAAAATAACCGTTTGGCTGTTATTAGACCATTGGAGGTTGTTTGTAAAAAATATATATATACTTTTTTTCAAATAATACACTTTTCCTTCTATAAATACAACATTCTTTTCTCCATTTTCACACTTTCTCTTCTACAACTATTATATTCTTCAATTATTCTCCAACTAAAAAAATGTCTCACAAAACTCCCAAAATAAAGACACCAAAAACCCGACGACAAAAAAACATTCCAACAACTACCGACCTCGATTTCAAATAATGGGGCACTCACCACCTATAAATTTTCGACCCGCTAGTTTCACATACCGATCACAACATCAACAACCTATTTATGTAAATGACCGTTTTCTCCTCCGTATAACAACCAACAAATTATCCGTTCCAAACTCCGTATAACCAACCGATGTACCAACAACAACAACAATCTCAATATTATCGTCCGAAATATTCACCACCAATGGACCATGGTCAAAGTTCTCAATGATTTTCTGTTAGCACTCTTAATCTTGATGATATGGACCAATTTTTTGGTAGTCAAGATTATTCTACAGCCCAAGGTTCGGTTGGTCCATCCGAACCCGAAAGACGAGTCTCCCGTCAGCTGTCGAAGAGGTGGTTCCCGTCAAAAGGAAGACTACAAGTTTTTAAATTCTAATTGTAATGCTATTAATTTTATTTGAATTATCATTTAATGTTTATTTATTTATGTTAAGTGTTGAGTCACCTATAAGGTCACCATTACGTGCATTTGATCATGTATTTATTTTTAAAGGAGAAACTGAGGTGACATGGATGTGGAGGAGTGTTCTGGTCACCCATAAGGTCACCATTACTACAAGTCTTACATGATAAGTATATTCTCCGCAATTGAATTTTAGATGGGTCATTTTTTGTGTCGCATATTACAATAACGATAAACTTTACATAACATAATATGTGTCAAAGATTCATAGCAATGCAAGAAAATTTATATTAGTGTTCTTTCATTAACATTTATTATAAAACTTTTGTAAACAAAAAGTAACTTATAACAAAATCATGTTCAAAACATGCGTAATATACGCAAATTTGGTACCAAAATCCATTGCGGGTGGTAGTTATATTGGGTTTTGAAGCCAAAATTGGATGTTGGATGCTAACATACTCGGTTCGCACAATTCACAAGTGATGAAAATTTTTAGATATGTCACAAGTGAGCTTGATCTCTCGAGAGAACTTAAACAAGCGATTGAGTAGGTAAATAAAAGCTAATGGAAAACAACAAAGATTTATGACCTTTAGAGTAAGAGGAATTTGGGAGTATATAGTTAGTCATATTCGTATGTATCACACATGACTGTTGAAGGCCATATAAGAGTTGTGCTCAATGTTGTCGGGCCTTTTTGTTACACTTTTTCACATTGTGTCATAAATAGAGTGACAATCAAATCTAATGCAATTGATGGGGGTTATCGTGCTTTCAAAATCTGAAACAATACTACAAAAGGCTGCAAAACATTATACCAAATCCTATAGAGTAGTGGGTTAAGAAACAAACTACACTTTTTTACAAGGGGGTAAATTGTGAACAAAAAAAGAAATATTTCAGAGACAGGTTTCGATCCTGTGACCTGTGGGATATGGGCCCACCACACTTCCGCTGCGCCACTCTGATTGGTTGTTGATTGTATTCACGTTATACTCATATACTGGTGTAACTCGTTTAGCAATCTCTGCACGTAGGAACTAGTTTATGTTTCAGTATTGTTTTCTTATATTCTACTTAATTGTGCTCATGTCTTCTTATAGCTAATGCTAAACATAATAATGAAATCCTAAACACATTTTACGGCCTTTGCTCCTTCTTTAGGTGAAGGACATAACATCCCAAACTTACCATGTGTGAAGTCGAACGCGAGAGGTTGACAACAATAAGTTCTAAGGTTTGCAAAAGCTGTTATACGATATGGAGTGCGATACCAAAAACAAACCCAAGGTTCAAAACTTCAAATGCTGCAAACACTTGTTTGATAGAGTAGTGGGTTAAGAAACAAACTACACTTTTGTACGAGGGGGTAAGTTGTGAAAACAAAAAAAGAAATATATCAGAGACAGGTTTCGATCCTGTGACCTGTGGGTTATGGGCCCACCACGCTTCCGCTGCGCCACTCTGATTGGTTGATTATTATATTCACATTATACTGATATAGTCGTTTAGCAATCTCTGCATCGTGGTTAAACTGTAAATACAGAATCATTGCAAAAGCTCATCAAAGCTTTCGTATTCTACTTGTGCTCATGCTGCAATATTCGGATTGATATGATGTCTTCTTATAGCTATTGCTAAACAAAATAATGAACTAGTTGCTGACAATCCTAAAGACATTTTACGGCCTTTGCTCCTCCTTCAGTTGAAGGACATAACATCCCAAACTTACTATGTGTGAAGTCGATCGCGGGAGATTAACAACAAAAAGTTCTATTATACGATATATGGAGTGAGATACTAAAAACAAACCCAAGATATGACCATTGTCAAAAGCTATTCACTAAACCAAATAAACGTTGAAAATTTAAGTAATCGACGTTACTTATCTCACTACACTGGAAGATGCTGGCGATATTGGCTGAATGAAGCAATCAAAAGGTTGAATGAACAGGAGACACTGCCATGGTGTGCAATGGATACTGTTCGAAGAATTGGGAAGATCAAAACATCCATCTTTTACAAGTGTTAAATCTTGTCAGCCAGCTTCGCTCATTAGTGAACTAGTGTTAAATATCATATGACTCGTTTTGTCAAAAGTTTGTGCCGTTTAGGAACAAGGATAACATCTTGAGGCCAGCCTACTTGAAGCATACTGTGAAGGCAACTGTGGAGTACAGCGAGCATTTGAAAGGAATATCTAATGTGTGTTTATTTTTGTATCGTGCAACTTTGCTTGTGATGTTACTTGTGTGAAGTCATTCCCTTGTACCAGTCCAGCATACGCATTTTTTTAAGGGAAATTTTATTGATAACCAGCAAGAAGCTTAAAGAAGAAACATATTGTTGGTTATTTATGTGTTTCTGTGTTCCCAGATTAGGGTTAAGATAATCAATGAGGTACCGGATATTCACTTGAAATCGTGGTATCACTTTCCAATAGAAACTATTCGACCCTATGCCTGGGTTACACGAATATCTCTATGGGATAAGACCAAGTGATGTTCTTGTTTTAGGCACAAATCAAGAACAGTAGACGTATCAATGTGTTTAGGGGTTTATGTTGGATCCGTAACTTCATGCAGATGTTATGATCCTATTGTATAAAGAGAATACTCCAAACCCTAGCTCTGGATATTTATGTTATTTAACGCCATTAAATATATCATAATACTCCATAATAGTAGAATCATTGGTTATAGTGGACAATACCATCTAAGCAGAAATAAGCCTTTATCCGCAGGACAAGCATCAAGCAATAACAAGCTTATAACTTAGCAGTGGTTATGTTTAACTACTAGCAGTTGGAGTCAGTCAGCAGAGTTCATGCATCAGAGTCTTAGCAGCAATTCTAGCAGCATCAGTCCAGCAGCATCACTTAGTATTAAACAATTAGTAATGGGTGTTCAATGGACGCAATGGGTGTCACTCCGTACCTTCCAAATCCCATTACCAGGTGTTGAACTATCCCTCAAGTGCCAATAATTTTTCCAAACAATGATCCTCTCCCAAAATTTAGTTCACTTCCTTTGCATGGAAAAAAACAATAAACACTATCAATGCATAAGATAATATCCTGGGATTGATTTCCACATTAGTCACATATACTTTCAAAATTTCGAGAATCAGGGTGTTATAGAATTGAACCCTTCAACCCATTTGAATACCTGAAGATAAATACACACAAGTTTTCAAACACTTAAATACTCCTGACACTATTACAAGCCATGTGTCCATATCCAATTCATAAATGTTGTAAAAGCTAAAAGTCCAAAGCTTCCTGAAGCGGCAAAACTTCAACATTTACATAGGTGGTTCATCTTTTAATCATGCTCCTGCTCAGCACTTTGTCAATGATGAGTAAAATTTTTTAGAAGACACGCTAGGATTTTGTAAAAGTCCAAAGCTTCCTGAAGCGGCACTTTGTCAATGTTGTAGAAGACACGCTAGGATTTTGGCCATGATGAGTAAAATTTTTTAGCCGATTTACTTTCTACAATTTGTTCAGTCACGTATTTTGTAGTTAGGGCATATATACGATAAAATTTTATAAAGCTTTATAAACCATTTGAGTTGATAAACCTACTTTTCCTATGGTATAAATATTTTAAAGCTTTATACTTGTTTCACATAACACATATATTAAATGTTCTAAGGTGGCGTGTGTGACTTTCGGAAAAGGACAAAAAAAAATAAATAAAAATACTGTTGGGCCAACATAGTCACCATAATCAAGATCATCAACAATCAAAGGCTTTTCATGAACTATCATCCATGATACTAAAAACTTAATATGGTACCCGGACGAGGTGTCAAGGCAGCAGACACGTCAACCGGCGTTGTTACAGATAACGCCAGCAGGGTTTGCTTCTATGTTGTTGGAGATATCTTTGGCTTTGATGTTATGTGGGTCGATAATGTTTTTTTTGGGTCTTGCTGTTTTTTTGACTATGCTTGATCATGCTGTTTTTTTTACTATCTTGCCGCCTCCTTCTTCCTCCTATCTTGCCTATCTTGCCTTGGGTCTTGTGTGAAGTTTTTATGTGTTGTAAATAAAGTTATATTTGCTCATTGGGCTAATGGGCTAATGTGGTTTTACATGAAATTGTTTTTAGGTTTTTGTAATTAGTTGTTTTACGGTTTATAAAATTACATGGTCGTCTTCTATATTCTGGTATGGTTTGTCTGGTATTTTTTTTTATTATTATTATTTTTAATCTTTTGTATGGTTTTTTTAAGTTTCATATTGTATTTTATTTGAATTATGAAATTAAGTTTGTTTGAAAAAATATAAAAGAAAATAAAATTGATGATGGGTGGGCCCAAATGGCATGTTATGAGTAAACAGGTGTTTTGATGTGTAAGTGTTAAAAATGGGGATGATGAGGTGGCGCTGAGGTGGCACTGAAAAAAAGAATTTGGCATGCCATGGTACCCCATGGTCTTAGGGCCCGTTTGGTTTAGGATAAAAAATAAATAACGAGAGAGGGGAGGATTAGAGAGGCCCACCAAAATAGTACTATGTCAAAAAAGGAGTGAATATAATCCGGAAATCAACATGCCCACATATTTGGATTTAATATCAAAGTTAAATTTGACAAAATGACACCAAACACCATTTTTTTACTTTAAGTCCCAAATCCAAACCAAAATACACATATCAAACGGGCCTTGAATGATAGTATTAATTTTGTTTCTTTTGTAAAATGTAGTTAGGAATAGATTTTATATAATATTATTATATAGTATGAAGGGGCCCGTTTGTATATATTATAAAAATAAAAATAAAAAGTTACACATAACCATGCATGTGAGAAGTTAATGCTCTTTTATCACTAAACCAATTACTTGTGTCAGAAAACCAATATGTTAGGCCTGGATTTGTAGAACCCCACTTGTAAAGGTTTCAAAACCAATTTTAAAATACATAGCCTCTTACCAAACGAATGATTTAGCTATGAAAGTATTACTCTAAATCAAATACCATACACCAAACGCACCCTTGTTCCTGTCTATTGACTTAATCTTCTTCTTGATGTTTAGATAGACTAATTATAAAGCAAATGAACCTTGAAGTTGCATACGTGTGACTCAATGAGATTATATTTCATTTTATTAAGGGTCCTACTAAATAAACCTTATTTCGTTAAGGGTATTTTTAACTTGTGTCATGGCGGCAAAAGTTTTGAAGCGTTAAATGAACACATTTATGTTTTTAAATAACCTTATTTCTATTTAAAACAATAGTAAACTTAGTAAATATCACAAATTTAGGAAAGTATTAACATCAAATAACATGTAGATATGATATTATTAGTTCATTTAATACTTCAAAACTTATGTCACTATAGCATAGGTTAAAAAAACCCAAAATTTATTAATGGTAAAAGATGCGCATTCCTCAAGCACATATTGGTTGATCACAACATAAAAATGCTTTAGCTTTTAGTGAAAATTTGTTAAACTAATTAGCACATATTGAAAACATCTTAGAGAAGCGAAGTAAAGAAAAAGTCTACTGTAATCTTCTAAGATTGAAAGCTTCAGTTGATGAGACTCGTTGTCGACGTTTCAAGCTTGTGGTTTTCAAAGGCATGCTGAAAGTCCCAATTCAAAAATCTGAGGTAATTTTCGCCAAATGTTGAATCTACTAGCTTCTTGTAATGACGAGCTTGCCAAAGCTGTGGTAAAGTACACTTCGGGAGATATTAAAAAATAACTTCTTGCTATTACTACAAATAATATGCTATAACATATTCGTAGTAAGGTGGGAAGCTCTTACTTTTGTGTCATGGTTGATGAATCACGTGATGATTAAAAAATAAAAAACAAATGGATTTTGTCTTTAGATTTGTTGATTAAAAATGGGATCACAAAAGAAAGGTTCTTGGATATGGTTCATGTTGTTGATACTTGGGCATTAACTTGAAATACAAATTGTGGGAAACATTATTGAATCACAAGTTTGATAATAGTAAACTTCCTGACCAAGGTTACGACGATGCTATTAACATGATAGGGGAGTGAAATGGATTACAAGCACTTGTTATCAAGGATTGTCCTTGTGCGTACTATATTTGTTGTTTTGCTCAAAGGCTACAACTTGCTTTAGTTGTTGCTTAAAAAAAAGTTATTACATTTCACCAATGCACCATTCCAACCAACCCCTGAACTTACCTCCTTCAGAAGAAACCTTTAAAGACCAACTAAAGGAGTTAGGAGATTAGGTATATAAGGAATTGGTAGATGAACCCTGGAAAAGGCACTGTGAGTTGGCAATTGGGTATGAACATCTGAACGGCATAATGAAGCAAGGATTCAAGCATACTCATAAAGACTTTGAGGATTTCAAAAAATAGTTTGCCAAGGTCGTAGAGTTTAATGAAAGATTGCAAGAAGAAATCTCTGATCTTAAGGCTCCTGAACTCAAAGACTCAGTAAATGAAATCAGAAGAAACATCAACACTCAGGCTGACAACTACAAATCATTGGCATGGCTGACTGGACAAAGAATGTCCAAGATTGAAACTACTCAGACTCAAATGGCTTCAGATATATAAGAGATCATAAATCCAGTTCTTTAAATTGCTTGAACTTACAGAGACAAGTGTTTCAGCTGAAGCTGCATCAGCTCCTGGTACCTCATTCCCAACAACTATTGGGGGGAGCACCTACATCCGTCCCTATACCAAAGTAATCTCTCCATTTTTGGAAAGCTCTGAACCTGAAGCAAGCAAAGTCATGGTCATCTTTGAACAATATCCCCCCCCTAAAAATATGAAAGGGAGAAAACAACAATGTATGAAAACCCAACACCCATCTCATCAATTAGGGTCACCACATTTCAAGACACTTAATCTTTTGATACTCAGCTCTTGAAAGACATAAAGGGCAAAAAGAAGATGTTTGGAGTGGAAGTTAGCATGACATATGAACTTCAAGATACTGAGCTTGCCATCCCTGAAGTCAAGCTCATTAAACCATCACTTCCAGTTTCCACACCTCAAGGTGAATCTTCATTAGCCTCTGGACTTATAACTTATCAGCTAAAAGATGGCACACCAATTCAGGCCACTTAACATGTAATTTAAAAGATATGTAAAGATGAAGAAAGAAAGGAAATTGAAGAGGCCAACAAAGCTAAACTCCTCAGGGTTGCAAATGAAGAAGCTAAGGCAATTGGTCAAGAAATCAAGTATGTCCAATAGTTCAAAGCAGCTCAATACAAGGCAATGTTGTTGCCCAAAAGAAACTTAAAGCCAAAGCTGATAAGAAGGTAAAAATCTTGGAAAATTACAAGAATAAAATGGAGTTCATGAGGAGGCCCGAACCAATCACAGACCCGAAGATCATTGCCAACACCAAGCCAATCAGTGTCAGCGTCAAAGTTATAATGAACAACTACGACTCAAACTTTTAATTATCCGTGAGTTCAAGTTTAGATTATTTGGTGTTAAGGAATTGGAGATGATGCTAACAATCCTAAAGAATAAGAAGGGAACAAATGTTGCATCAGTACTCACGTCACTTGGTCAGAGGTTTGAAGAGCTAAGACAACAAGAAATTTTTTTGGGAATAAATCAAAGAAAGGCTCTGACTATCCAGGATCCAAAAAGGCATACTATCCACAAAAGAAAAGAAAAAGATCCACTGAATTTCAAGTTAACCTGAAGTCTTCGTCCTTGGTCTTCATTGCAATAGAGCACCTCCAAGGGAGTTACATTTTAGGATTGACTAGTCATTGAGAAGCTTGAGCATGAGATCTTCTTCATAGATGTGTTAGAAAGCTAGCTTTTTCAGAGAGTCTCAGACATTCATATTGTTGACACTTCAACTATTTTCTGCTACAAGATTGCAACTCTGATTGAGGCATTGAACGAACAAAGCTATATAGTAACTTGTTGTAATATTTAGCTAAGTCTTTTGTAATCGGTAAATAACAGTGATCTTCTTAGTTTCATTATCAGTCTTTAATTTAAGTTCAGTTGTAAGAAGAATTTGTTTTGCTCACTTACACTGAAAAACACTTAGGATATATTTATATCCAAATGGGGGAAGATTGTTGGGCCAATTCAGTACCCAATAGTCTTCAACTATGATTTGAATTAAAATACTCTAAGTATAAACTAGTCCCTGAATAGAAAGTAGTATTCAGGGAGTCATCTTCAAGAAGTTCTCCAGAGTCTAAGAAAAGACTCAATACAACTTGAGGCGGAACTTATAGAGTAAAGAAGAGAACCAAGAAGAAGAAGATGGAGTCAGTGTGATGACAATAACTCACTGACTCCTTGAAGATCTCATCAACACTGAAGACATTATGACACTTGGATACTTTGAAAAGTATTCAAGTCATTGAATAATAGTCGGAAGCTTTCTTGGGAAGTTAATTGTAAAGCACTTATCAAAAGTCAATAAAGTACTTTAGATGGTAAAAAGGTACAAACAATTGTCAACATGATTGCATAAAGCATTGGTAAACATATCATAGGAATAGAAGGATTCCACTACACATGTAAACACCTGACACATACGTTTTACCCCATATGTTTCCGTATGATACTCGCCTATAAATAGGAATGTTGTAAATGATTAACTGTTATCTCCTGTATTAAAAATTATAACACTTTCAATAGCTCATTTACTTCTCCAAATAAAACCAAGTCTTTAAATAGAAATTGGTACAATTGGTATGAAATAGTTCTTACTTAAACAATTACTCAGGTTTTTGTCTAAGTTTAGTGAGGAGATCACACCATACATTATCATTCAATCTAGATTGTTGTTCCACAAACAATATAGTGTAAGTTCTTTTTATACTTCTAATAAGAATTTAAATGTTGAAAAATATCATTGTGCTTAACTTTTACGCTTATATATCTTTGTGAACTTAAACTTACATTATTATGACATAAGTTGGTTAGATAAACTTAGGGGGTGTTTACTTTTCTCTTAGTAAAGAGAAAAGTGGACCCAAAACCTTTAATGGGTCTTAATTGAGAGATACATTAAAACTTGGCCCTCTCCAATAAGTGGCTAATATAGACCTTTATATAGAATCACAATTTAGTAAACACCCTCTAGTTTATATCGTGTAATCAACTAAACGGGAATATCATTTTATCGTCATAGCCTCATGCATACTTTTGGATTTTTTTCTGTGTTTATCGTCACATTCTTCCTTCACCTATAACATGAGAAGATGGATATTTTTCAATTTGGGTTTCCATTTTTGTACATACCATACATAGGAATTTCATTCAGGAAAGTTTTTGTAACATAAATTCAATATATTGTTGAAGATGACTTAGAAAGTTGTGGTCTCATTGTTATTGATGATTAGCAATGGAAGGTTTTGCATATTGTTGACACTAATCTGAATATTATGCTTTATTGCAATGTTCCATAATTTTGTCGAAAAACTTTAGAAGATGAGTTTTGATGATTCAAAAGATAGATACTCATATGTATTATTCAATCCAAACAATAGTAATGGAAATGATACATGAGCTCACATGCATTACTATTCCATAAATCCATCAAATTCATACGGATAATTATTTCGAGTAGGAAATCAAATGACACCTTAGTTTCTCAACATACTACTGACTCCTCCCAAACTAACCAGTTAACCAGGTGTGGTTAACAATTCAAATCTAAGAGAGGAGAGATCAATTTATGATCCGGTGTAAGCACAGTGTATCCCCGGGTCGTTATGTCCCAGCGAGATTGAAATTATGTTTGGAAAACGTTTTGGGAATGAGTGATTAAGAATAGTAACCAGATGAAGAATGATTATTTGGTGTTGTTAACTAAGAAAATGATAATTAACAAAATTCTACACTACAGGGAAACAGAATTAGGCTTGGGGAAAACCTAATACAAACAGACTAATTACGTAAATGAAAAAAGGTTAAATTTGAACAATTACAAACTACAGGGGGTGAAAATGCAACTTTTACAAACTTAAAATGAAAAGAAAATTAAATTAAAAAGAAAATTAATTTTTTGATTATTTTATTATTTAAATACTAATTATTTAATAAAACTATTTAAAACTTAAAAAACTAATTAAAGTTTAAACTAAAAATGATTAAGATTACAAATTTAAAATAGAAAATTGCAAAACTAATTTCTAAAAATCTAAAATGACGTAAAAGAAATGTAAAAATAGAAAACAAATAATTTTGTCTTTTTGTGGAACTTTTATTAATTAATTACTAAACTATTATTTAAAGGTTATTTAAACTAGATTAAATAAGATAAATAGAAAATGAAAAGAGAAAATTACAAATCCAATTTTTACAAAATCTAAATAATGTGTAAAAGCTAGGAAAATTATAAAAATGGATCTGAGATTAAATTTAAATACTTAAAATATTTTCTTTTTGGTTTTTCAATTAAAACTATTTTAAATAAAATTAAACCTAGAAATTACCAAATGAACAGTAGAAATTATGGGAAAATTACTAGAAGTGCTAAATATTGTGAGGAGCTTAGGAAAAATATAAAAAGGTACTAATTTTTAACAAAAATTATCAGAACTATTTAATTTACTAGTTTTAATTAATTATTAATTAAACTAATATTAATTATAATAATTGCCAAATAAAAAGGGAAAAATTGAAAATATTCCTACAGATACTTTCTTGTAGTGCCCTCCATTCCACTATTCTGATCGAGAAAGAATCTCTTCTGAACGACCAAGTCATAATGAGATTTATTATACTAGGAATTTAAGAAAATTATAAAAACAGATAAGTACTTAATAAAAATTTGAAAAGGAAAATTAAAAAGCTAAATTATATTAAATAGAAGTTATCACTTTTCTTAAAAAGTGATTATTTTTGGATTTTTCTTTTTGACATATGATTATATGATGAAAATAACCAACTTTTGTGAAAACACTTTTTATAAAACTTAAAAATAAGCAATTTGCACCCCTAATAGCTTAACAGATTCTATTTTTGGAATTTTGAAAATGCAAAAGCTTCTAATAAGCTCTACAGTACAAACAAGCTACAAAATAAGATGAATACAGCTTATATGAACATAAATAAAGCCAAAGGAACTGAAAAAGCACAGTGAATGAGCCAAAGATCACAAATAAGCAATTCCAAATAGCCACAGATACAAACAGACCAAATAACTATCTTGTAAGCCTTGTGGAGCCCACAAATAAGCTCAGAGATCCAAAATGAAACTTGGGTTAACAAGTTCACCTGGAAAGCTTTCAAATAAGCCAAAATTCAAAGTCTAACTCTTACAAATAAGCTCTGTGTGAGCTTATGAAATTTGGCCAAACTCTGAGTGTATACTGACCACTCAGTATACACTGTCAAATGGGACAAAAAAGAAGCTAAGTGCAGACCTATTAAATAAGCTTGGGAATGAAAAATAAGCACTGGACTATCAAGAATGGTTGCTTGGCTTTCCAAAAAGCCAAGAATCATGCACTGGGGCCCACTAATAAGCTCTATGGAAGCTTATGAAGATGGGTAAAAAGCTGTGACACAGGGGAGGTTACAGACCAAAGGGGGTACTTTAACACTGCTTATTTATAAGCAAATGGATTCCAAAATGGAATTTTCTTTTTGAAATGTTTAAATAAGCAACAAAATAACACAAATCCACAAAAACTTTGGATTTCCAATCTGTAATGAACCCTACAGATCACCAAGAAAATTTGACCATTTTACTGAGCATGCATTTTTGACTTTTGAGAAAACACTAAGGGTTTGACTTTTATGAGTTTTTATCTTGATTTACTCACTGAATATGTTATATTAGACTACAAGAACATGAAATTAAGCAACCCTAACAACTTGTGAACTAATTTGATGATTATGGCACTAAAAATCCTTACAGTGAACAAGTTAATCAAGATTACAAGCTATTTTGACTTTTTTCTGAAAAGACACAAGTTATTATGACTCTGGTGACTTAAATAGACCTAATGGATCTTGTACTAACAAAAACAACACACAAAACACCCTGCAACTCAGATTTGACAGCAAACCAAACACTACTTTAACTGCACTAGTTTTTGATTTTCAAAACAAATAAGTGATTGAGATTATGAAATTGATCCACAACAACTTATGAAGGTTTAATGAGCCAAAACAAGCACAGAAACACAGGTTTGAATCACAAATACACAAGATGATCACTAATGTTATTTTGACAGTTAAAATGAGATTTTTAGCAATAATGAAAACCACTAAACAACCCTAAGATTTTAAGCAATAATATCACTAACTAACACCAAATAAGCACAAAAGCACAGAGATTAAGCAGTGTTGAGCACTTATACAGTAAAATGAAAATTACACTAAAACTTGGAATTTTTAAAACTTGAAAGTAGAAAAACCTTAGCTCTAGCTTTACTAGAGTTTCTTTATGCTCAACAAGCTCCTAGCTTATCAGAGATAAGCTAGGTAAAAGTCCATCTTGCCCCTCCATTGTAGGCAACTTCCAAAGCTTTCCACAGTCAAATGCATAGGTACCCTGTGATGTTTTGTTACTGAATTTTTTTACTTTTTATGTTTTCTTATGATATATTATGACCTAAGTGAGCTTATGGAACAGTAACATTAATCTTAGAACATGATTGATGAGTGTGTAAATACTCATCATTTTTACCTAATCTGAACTTCCAAAACATCCAAAAACACCCAATAATGCATCAAAATAGTGAAAATATCCCAGGGTTGTGTTTTATATGTTTTAGATGCAAAATGTTTGAAAACAAATGAAAAACAAGCAAAGTTTGCACAATTGGCAGTTTCAGTCCCTCAACTTTCAAAACTTGTCAAATCTAGTCCCTAAGCATTAATTTTGAAAATAAAGTCAACCAAAGTCCTTTAGAAATCACAAGTTGTCATAATTAGTCCTTTGATGAAAAGTTTCAAAAGTTTACAAGTTTAGTCCCTGAACTTTGCAAAAGTGTCAAAAATAGCCCCTGGGATTAAAATCTTTTGGAAAATAACAATTATGGTCCTTGTATTATGAAACTTTGGCAAAAATAATCATTTGGTGAAAAGTTTGGAGACTTTACAGGTTTGGTCCCTAAAGTTTCACAAGTTGGCAGATTTAGTCCCTAGAGGTGTAAAAATGGAAATTATCAATTGAGACCTTGTACTATTCACATTTGGCAAGATTCACCCCTTTTAGAACTATGGGAAAGTCACAAGTTCAGCCCCTAAAAAATCCAAAAATTACACAATTAGTCCTTGTGAAATTATAAAACCAAACGGACCATTATTATTATAAATCCAATCCAAATCCAAAACCAAAACAAACCTTTGGCCCATTTCCCCTTTGGCCCAACACTCCCACCAGCCCAAACCCTTTGTTATAATTTAAACCAGATCCCCCCCTTCCTTCCCCGTTCCCACTTCACACCCCCACCATCTCCACTTGCCTGCAACCATCACATCCACCACCCCCCACCATCTCCATCACATCCACCGCCCAAACCACTACACCTAACCCACTACCCTCGCATTAAATGCACCACCCCCCAATTGTTATAACAGTCCAATTCCCCTATCTCAGTTTTGGCGCCAAAAAGCAATTTAAAGGCCAGGATCAAAACAAAGCAATCCAAAGGCTATTACTGAAGTGGGAAAGCTCAAGTGGGACCCAAGGAACCCTAGAAGCCCCTATATAAAGAAGAAGAAGGAGCAGAGAAGATTATGTAGTTTTTAGCTTAACTAAATTAATGTCGAATTAGTTGTAACTTTTAATTTCCAGTCAAATTTTAGATTGTAATCTGTTTTCTCAAGTTAATATAAGCTTTTAAGTTCTTATTTCAAGCTCTTGTTCCAATTTCAGTTTCATCATAAAATTCAAGTATTAGCTAAATAATGGTTTAAGCTTTCTAGTTATCACATATGTTTCATAAGCTTACTTAAGCTCCTAAATACATAAGCAAAACATAAAACATAAAAATAAAAACAGAAAACAAAATCACACAGGGTACCTATGCACTAGACTGTGGAATGCATTGGAAGTGCCAAGTAATGGAATTGGCAGATGGACTTTTACTAGCTTGTTTTATAACAAGCTAGAGCTTGTAGCAGTTTCAAGGTTCCCTGGTTAAGCCAAGGATTAAGGTTCTATATTCTTAGATTCAAAGTTTGGTTATTCAGTGTATTCTTGCATATGTTGTTTAAGTTAGTTTGATTAGTTAATTGTTAATTGTTGTTGTGTATTTGTGTTCATTTAAGCTCAGTACAAGCTCACTTGTCAAATTCATGCATTAGAATCCTATTTTGCTTCATAAACTTGTCTATCACAACCTTTAAAAGGGTGTTTGGTTCATGCCCTTTGTCTGTGTTTGATATTGCTTGTGTTGTTATTATTGGCTTCAATAAGTCTTATTAGGCCTAAGTAATCTATACCAGTCATAAAATACTCAAGTTCTTAGTAAAAAGTCAAAATTTACTTTACAACTTAACCACAGTTTCACTGTGAGATTTTGAGAAGTACCAATCCTCATTTTGGCTATAAAAGTTGTTAAGCTTACTTGATCTCAGTTCATTCCACCTTATTTCAACATAGTAAGTTGTTTGTGGTCAGTAGAAATTCACTAAAGTCAACCTTTTGCAAAAATAAAAAAGTCAAATTCCACAGACAAAAGTTTTTGAATAAACTTACCCATTTTCTCTAGGCTTCAATATTAGAGATCAGACCTTGTGATTTTTAGAAGTTAATATTTTGTTGCTAATCTTCACTAGGGTATTTTTATTTAATTTTTATTTAGCTTATAAACTGCTTATTGAGTGGCTTTTTCTTAGTACCTTTTTCAAAAAGTGTCCTGTGTCACAGAGTTGAGCCATTTTCATAAGCTCACTTAAAGCTCACCTGTGAACCCAACCCTTAGATTTTTAGTTTTTTGTAAAGCTCATCCACCATTTTCATTGATCCAAGTCTTGTTTTTCATTTTCTAGATCATTTCATAGGGCTGCTCATAGCTTTTGTTTGGCCAAATTGATATAGCACCCTGAGTCAGTATACACTAACCCCTCAACCCCATTTTCACAAGCTCACCCCACGCTACTCAGTGACCCATAAGCTCTGATTTTTGGCTTATTAGAAAGCTTACCTGGCCTATTTTCCAAACCAAGTTTCTCTTTGAACCCTTGATCATCACTGTGGGCCCCACATAGGCCTGCAGTTTGTCCCATTTTGATTTTCTTGATTGATCTGTGTGATTTGGGATTGCTTATTTGCTTTTTGTAACTTATTTAGTGTGTTCTGTTGCATAAGCTAGCTTCTTTCCAGTGCATACAAGTTGTCTTTAGCATATTTCATCCTTAGTTTAGACTTTTGTGCTTATTAAGTGCTTTTTCACATTTTCATTTTCATTTTATTAATCTGTCAACAAAATTAGTGTCCATAGTGCTTATTTTGAGTTACACAAAAAGTGATTTCACAAAAGTTGTTCATTTTCAGTGTTAGAACAAGTTCCAAAAAGAAAATTCCAAAAAACATCACTTTTTAAGAAAAGCGATAGCTTCTATTTAATATAATTTAGATTTTCATTTTTCTTTTTAAATTTTTATTAAGTACTTATCTGTTTTTATAATTTTCTTAAATTCCTAGTATCTTAAAGTATTTGTATAAATTTTCTTAGAATTTTCCTTTTTCATTTAGTATTTATTAAAATTAAAAACAGTTTAATTAATAATTAGTTAATATTAGTAAATTAAATAGTTTAAATAGATTTTGTTAAACAGTAGTATAATTTTATATTTTTCCTAAGTTCTAAATAATATTTAGCATCTCTGGTAATTTTCTTATAATTTCTACTGTTCATTTGGTAATTTTTAGATTTAAGTTTAATTAAAATAGTTTTAATACAAAAACCAAAAAGAAAATAGTTTAAGTGTTTAAAATTAATCTCAGATCCATTTTTATAATTTTTCTAGCTTTTATACATTATTTAGAATCTGTAAAAATTGGATTTGTAATTTTCTCTTTTCATTTTCTATTTTTCTTATTTAATCTAGTTTAATTAACCTTTATATAATAGTTTAGTAATTAATTAATAAAAGATCCACAAAAAGACAAAAATATTTATTTTTAATTTTTATATTTCTTTTAAGTCATTTTAGATTTTTAGAAATTAATTTTGCAAAATTTTAGTGTAATTTGTAATCTTAATCCTTTTTAGATTTGTTATAAATTAGTTTTAATTAACTTTTTAAATAGTTTTATTAATTAATTAATATTTAAATATTAAAATAATAAAAAAAATATTTTTATTTTTAATTTAATTTTCTTTTTATAATAAGTTTGTAGAAGTTTCATTTTTACCCCCTGTAGTTTGTAATTTGTCATATTTAACCTTTTTCCATTTTACCTGATTAGTCTGTCTGTATTAGGTTTTCCCAAAGCCTAATTCTGTTTCCCTGTAGTGTAGAATTTTGTTATTTATCATTTCCATTAGTGTAATCAATTCCAAATAATCATTCTTAATCTGGTTACTATTCCCAATCACTCATTCCATAAACGTTTTCAAAAATACAATTTCAATCTCGTCGGGATATAACGACCCGGGAATACACTGTGCTTACACCGGATCATAAATTGATCTCTCCTCTCCCTCATTTGACTTAGTTGACCACTCATGGTTGACTGGTTAGTTTGGGAGGAGTCAATGATTAAAGCCAAAACAGAAATTTTGAATTGCAATGAGAAACTGAATTGAGACTGAAATACTTGAATTTTTGATTACCAAAAGATCAAATTACAATGTTGAAACAGATTACAAGCTTTTGAAAGCAAATTTTACAACTAAAAACTGAAATTAAGCTAATTCGACACTAAATTATATCTAAGTGACTACACACAATCTTCAAGTCTTCCTCTTCCTTTTATAGATGCAAATTAGGGTTCCTTGGATGTCTCTGAGTCTTTCCCATCAAAAACCTTGACCCTTGGATCACTTAAACTCATCTTGGCCCTCCATTTGGTTTTGGCGCCAAAATAAAATAGTGCAAATTGCACTGTTATATACCAATTGGGGGTGGTGCATTTATTGTAGTGGGTTAGGTAGGTATACATGGTGGGTTGGGCGGTGGATGTGATGGAGATGGTGGGGGGTGGTGGAGGTGACAGTTGCAGAAGCAAGTGGGAGGGGGAAGGGGAGAAGTGGGAACGGGGTGTTTGAATCAGTTATAACTAAGGGGGTTTGGGCCAGTGTTGTTGGGCCAGGCAAAAGAAAAGGGCCAAGGGAAGGGTGTGTTGGGTTTGTTTTGGATTTGGACTTAGACTGTTTTTAGGTTTTGGGTTTATAATACAAAAAGGGTCCGTTTAGGTTTGTAGATATAACAAGGACCAAATTTGTATTTTTGGATTTTTAGGGACTGAATTTGTCAACTCTCCAAAGTATCTTCAAGGGTGATTTCTTGCCAATTGTGAATAGTACAAGGACATTTGTTGACTTTTTCCACTTTTGAGATTTCCAGGGACCTATTATACCAATTTTGAAACTTGAGGGACCAATTATGTAATTTCACCAAACTTTTCACCCAAGGACTATTTTTGCCAATGTTTCACAATAAAAGGACCATAATTGTTATTTTCCAAAAGATTTTAATCCCAGGGGCTATTTTTGACAACTTTGCAAAGTTCAGGGACTAAACTTGTAAACTTTTGAAACTTTTCATCAAAGGACTAATTATGACAACTTGTGATTTTCTAAGGACGTTGGTTGACTTTTCTTTCAAAATTAATGCTTAGGGACTAGATTTGACAAGTTTTGAAAGTTGAGGGACTGAAACTGCCAATTGTGCAAACTTTGTTCGTTTTTCATTTGTTTTCAAACATTTTGCATCTAAAACATATAAAACACAACCCTGGGATATTTTCAGTATTTTGATGCTTATTTGGGTGTTTTTGGATGTTTTGGCAGTTCATATAAGACAAAAATGATGAGTATTTACACACTCATCAACTACTATCATAACAAAAATCCTAATAATTAACAATAACTTACAACCCTCCTATCTAATTATCAAAAACTGGACAATTATCCGCGCATAGTGACAAAAATGCATAGTAGCGCCATATTATTTATTTATTTTTATTGTATCTATGTTATCTAATAAAATGGAGTTTTGTACCACCCTCCTAAGCTTGGAGCATTAAAAAGCCAATTAATATTCTGACGTGTATATTCCATATTTAGCTCTATGGTACAACATCCCACTGCCACCTAATTTCTTATACGCTCCTATGAGATAGAAACCACAAACTCGCCTGTTACAACTCAATATTGAATGCCAATTAAGATATTTCAACGCGTGTATCAATTGTTCAATTAGGTTACAATCGTTTCCAGAAATACATTACTGATTTGTGTCTGTCAACGTACGAATTAATGTTATCGCATTCAAACAATCATCCTAAAATAAGTTACGATTTTTTCTTTATAACTTTGATTCTGTCATTATCATCAACCCTAGCACCTTCGATTCACCCATTAACAGCCACCCTAGCAACTCAAATTGATTCAAACAGTTTCAACGTCCCCAAAAAATTGATCTATGCTGGTGATTTCTATGCTGTCCACATAAGAGAATTGGTAAGTTTCGCAGCTATTCAATTTTTATTTTTAGGGTATCGACTAAATCACATAGTCCTCCTTTGTTCATAAATTAACCTATTGTAAATCTTAATTTATTTTTATATGAATGTCCGTAAGGTCACTTTGGTGATCTAATTACAGTTAGTTTTCTATTCCTACTTTTTTTTCTTCATTTCTACAATTGAACTAATATGCATAGTACCATAAAATATTGATGTTTAGTCCCATTTTAAAATAATTAGAATATCCTCAAATGTATGGTCTTTGATAGACACACATGATATTTATGATTTTCTTTTGTTGGTCTTCTGCATTATATTTCAGTTACCTTTGTCATGGTTCATCGGTCTAACTTATGCTGCCATATGTTTTTTAATCAACACAGGTGACACTGATCTTTATGGAGTAGATATTTATACCGGTGGGATATCTGATTCCTTTGCTAACTTTGTATGGTAGCCATCAGTGGTTAAGGTGATGGTTTTATTGTTTGTTGAATCAGCTATCTTTGTTTTGATTTTGTTCACACTTGTGGGAATTTTTCTTACTTTATTCTTTTCTACAGATCAATGCTATAAACGCTGCCGCATAAGCATCATGCCTTATCTTAAGCATTGATGAAACAGTGAAGAACTTAAAGGTAATATCAGTTTTGTTTCCCCAAGCATTTTGTACGCTGTATTTTTTTTATAATTATACAAGGCTTTACTTATGATCACAAAATAACAATACTACAATATTAAAACGATATTCTTGCATAAAATTAATTAGGAAGTTTGTATCATGTGAGTAACTTCCAACCCAATAAACCCCGTTTAGGGAAATTTTCTAAGACCTTGACCCAGTAGAGATGAAAAGAGGGTTTGATCTTTATTATATTCTCATCTTAGAGAAAATGGACTGTTTTGATTTGAGATACATATAGGGAGTGAGTTAGGAGTAATTTATATTGTGATCTTTGGATTGTGCAGGGGGCGTATATGAAGAATATGTCGGGTTTAATTCCAGTGCACATATTTTACTAAGCTCGGTACTAACATAGAAACAAGAATAATGTTTCTATGTTGTTTCATTACTCTCTGGGAACTGGCAATGTTGTTAATAGTTGGAGAACAGTGGGTGATACTGAAGACACATGAGAAAGGTGCAAACTTTATTTTGCACATTCTTTTCATTTTCATGTTTATAGTTTTGAACATATACAACCGAGTTCGTTTGACATTACATGATAGGTTTAATTGTGACATTATATATATGGTTACCCATTTATTGTGGACTGTGAGCTTCTTGTGGTAGAATGTGGAACAACTCCTATTTGCACCAGTGCTTCTTTGTCCTTTCAGGCTAAAACCTGTTCTCAGTTAAGAACAGGTCACAACATGTTTGGGTCGAAACATGTCATTGTTTTTTTACGTGCTAAAACGGGCAGGGTGAGCCAGTATACTTTTTGTCTAAACATCCTTAATTTTTCAATAAACAAATAGTAATAAATGAACATGATTTCATTAATTATATATGTTCTATTAGGTAAGAGTATTTAGGATGTTTAATGTATGCAAAAATATCGACTCAACGTCTTTTGACCTGATTGACCTGTACTCTTTTCCTTTTTAGCTATTTTCTCATGTATTCCCGTTCGTAAGTAAATGTGTTGAAATTGATACTGTTAGCATCTATGTTTCATTTGTTATAATCTCTTTTGGATACAATGTGACAAGTTCAGTATAACATATATTTTCATACTACATTAATCATTCCTCTAGAAATATAAAGGTGAATGGTCGGTGTGTGTGGTTTTGCAAAACATGTATCTTAGATCCTAAGGTGTTTAAGTTTCATTACCGCCTCTGTTACTTTGAACCAGGATCTATGATCCTACATTCCTACATCATATTGAGAACAAAATTAGTTATTAGTCAAAAGCGACAATTATTGTCTTGAGTTTTTATTGTCTATTTGTCTGTTAACAGATTGGTCAATATCTCTCTCACTGGTAATGATTCAAAACTGGTTATTAATTCGAATAGTCAAAAAGGGTTGAAACATCTTTGGGTTGCTAAATTTTTTAGGCATTATTCTTATTCATTTTATATAGAGTTATAACCTTAGATATGATTCTGACTTTTTAAATGATATTGGTGATACATGTAAGAAATGGATTTTTAGCATTCAGGAACATTTGCATTGGGTTGCAATGAACATGAGTTGATGAACTTTTAATTACAAAGGCAAGAGAAAGAGCTTAAACTTATGACCATTAGACTATAAAAACTTTAGGTAGCAAAAGAAATGGAAAGAATAAAGCTCGCTAAAATGATTTAGGAGGTGTGATATTTATATTTCTATATCCATACCTATGATGAGTCATAGAAATATATATTCGCACTATAAAGGTAATTCAAATTACATTTGAGTTTGGTACGAAAGAGCCATGATACATATGGGTGATAAATATGGCCACACAAGGGGAGGAAACAATAAAACATATCGCCATGATAACCATGTAACTTTTTGCTTCTAAATTATTTGGGTTTGGTACGAAAGAGCCATATGTTTTCATGAGCTAATTACAACTTTTTTCACAGATGAACTACTTTTTTTTGAACTAACAGATGAACTACTTCAAGTGGGATAAGAAAGAAGAGTATTCATCACACTTTTTCAGATTTTGCCGTTTAATACCCAATTTCTGCCAGTAAGGCATCATCTAAATATAAGTATCTCTTCTTTTCACTTTGTTATTTGTATACATCATGTTTCTTAAACAATAAAACTACCCATGATAAACAGTGAATGTGAGTCACTTGGCTTAGATGACTTCCTAACAGCAGAAAGGTTGCAGTGGCATGGATATTTCCCTGGTCTGGAACAAGCAGATTTGTTGTCATCACCTTGGTATGCGTTAACATCTAACCTTGACTGTAACATTCTTATGCATCAATCATGCTTCATTCAATGGTTTTTCTTTACATATTTACAACCATTTTCCCATAAAATGATATGATCCGCATATCCAGGTGTATTAAATATATTACTCCCTCTTCCCTTGATATTTCATACGGGTTGAAAATGGTTTTTAAGTAGGTCAAAAAGTTTTATGTGCACTTAGGTTGAGATGTTAAATTGGTGGCTGACACGGGTTATAAAGTGGGTCAAAACAAGTAATTATCTGCTACAAAAATTTTTATAAGTTCGGGCAAACAATTAACTACGATGTCAAGCCCATACCCATACTTTAATGATGACATGGATCGAAATTCGAATATGACATGACAATTTCTTGCTTCAATGTTATTGTGATAGATGTTATTGTTATTGTAATAATAATATGTTGTTTGTCCATCTTGAAGTGTACTTATTCTACTTGGTTAATAACCTACTGCATTTGAAGCAATCTAACTCTATCGGTCAAAGATACTATGAATAGTAGGTTGTGATTGGGTTACACGATGGAAGAACTGAAGTACGACAAGTCTGGGTTATACAATGAAAGTGTTGTACATGGGTTGATTTTATGTAATGAGGTCTTCAATTTTTTAGTAGGTCTCTAATAGGTCACGTAAAGGATGTATAAAGTACGTACAAAATGGATCAGCAACCCGTGTACCCAAATGTTTTCCTACAATCCTGACTGAAAAGGTGTTGGTTTTTGAGGATCTGTATGTTGTTGTAGCCTGTTGGATTGCCTGGGAAATGGGTGTTTGATTGGGGGTGGCTATAAATTTCATGTATTCTATTTTGAAATTGGTTTATGGCCATTGTAGTTTAGTTCGTTTGGGTTTTCATTCTTTGTAAACTAAAGTAATGTTTGTACATATCAAAAAAATTTGCGTCTTCTAAAAAAAATGACGAGTCTTGTGCTAAGAGTAACTAATCTTGATTCGACCATTTGTGTTCGAAATAATAATAATTGATACACTAATCCATCATGATATTAAAAGGACAAAAGCAAGTTCCCAATATATGTCTTTGTTTTATTTTGTTCACATCTTGCGCTATGTAAGTTGATTCATCATAAACCGTGGTCCATTTTCACCTTTTATTTTAGAGACTATATATTACGTATTATTTATAGTTCAATGAAAATAGTAAACCCCATATTAGCGGGTTTTCATATACATATCCTATTTTTTTCCGATGTCTTTTTTAACAACAGTCAAATAAATAATCAAATTGTGGTAAATTATTAGAGCCACAGTCTACGAATAACAATTACACAACTGCAAAATAATGTTGACGGGTTCACATGTTAATGTATATTCATAAATTTACTTATAAATATGTAGAGGGGATCATTGCAGGGATCTTAAGTTAACCGCTAACGACGCTAATATAAGGTTGAACGTTGGCTCATGATGTTCTAAGCGAAATCCGTGAAAAATTTGCTGAATAGATATCAAAAGTCGGAGTCGGAATGCTTGGAGAAGCAAACAATGGATAGGTTGAGATAGATACACCCGAAGAGATTCAAATTGATGAGGCTGATGATTCAGTAACATCTATTATTGATTTTACTTATCCAAATATTTTGAGTCACATATATAATGCAACATACTTCAAAGAAAAGGCCATACTTGCTCCCGCAAATGAGGTCGTGGACATCATAGGTGATCACCTAATGGAATTGGTTTATCTATTCATTAACGCTTAATACATACATTTGCTCTTCAAGACCATCAAAATTGGAGACGTCGATACATGGACGTTTATTATATTAATAGTTAAAACCACAATTGTTTATATGATCGTTGACTTATTACTTATTATTATTTAAAAAAAATAGTGGAACATGTGTACGTTCGTTGTTGTTTATTACTTTACCCACATACTAAACTTTATAATAAATAATTTCTTTAAAAACCCCATGAATCCATGGGTTTATAAGCTAAAAGGAAATAGTTGTATGTAGATATGTGTGGTGATAAAGGTTCGAGTCGTTTGACATGTATGTTTTTTGGGAACTTCATTTTAAATCATTGAAATTTATACTTCCTCCTGCTATAACTTCTAATGCCAAAATAAGGAATTTTTAGTTTCAGAGTTGACACAAATATCTTTGAACTTTATGGTAAAATCAATAACTATGTCAAAAATATGTGGGTATATACAAAAGTATTCGTGTGAAGTTGCTGGAAGTTGCAAATGCAATGTGGATTCAGCATTAAAATGTTTTTACATACATAAACAAGGGATAACCATCCAAATAAACAATATATATGTTATACCATTAACCAAATAAATAATCATCAGGTTTTCAGAAGAGGAAATATATCCATAAAATAACAAAATTCAGGGACATTCTCTCGAGCAAATTAGTTTGTATTTGCCACGACATATTTTTATATATGGCCCGGCTATATGTATCCGTCTCTAGCGTTAGGACCAAACAAGGAATCTCACTTATACCACCACCAACATTGTCTACAAAAAAGTGTTGCACAATTTATCATCACATCTACATGTACATGTATATTGCATTCGTAGAATAAAGAATCGTATTTTTTATTATTATACATTACATTTATTTATCCGGATGTGTTTTTTTTTACTTATAACTTCATAATATACAATGTCATTTGCTACATTTTTCGACGTTACCTTAAAATACCCGTGGTATAAATTTCATGTATGAGTCTTATTTGCCTGACGACAAAAAAGACCCAAGGTCAATCACTTTCAAAAGTTGGTTTGTACCTACCACGTCCTGTTTTCTCACATGGACAGTTTTACGTGGCTCTTTCACGCGTTAAAAGCAAAAAGGGTTTGAAGGTTGTTATTTTGGATCCGGATGGAAATTTATCAAATACTGCTACAAATGTAGTCTACAAAGACGTTCTTTACGGTCTATGATCACGTATTGAGAGGTATGTACCATTTGGAATATGATGTGATTTATGCCGTTTTCTTAATTTTACATATATTATCAATCACACAAAATGTTTTGCTTACACTTTCTTCTTATACTTATTACGTTATAAACAAAATTCTCATTGCCTTACCAAGGTTGTCAAGATTTGCTTTTCATCTACATTATCAAGATTGGAGCACGAGGGCATGGCCATTTATTACATTTTTAGTTACAAGCATTGTACTCATACTATCATTGACTTATTAGCTGATATTCCTTTCGAATAAATGATTCATCATGCTTACTTTGTAGTTTTTCCTTACTTTGTTTACACACTAATCTTTTTTTTTTTGCACGATCTCATCTAAAAACCCGTGGGTTACCACGGGTCTATAAGCTAGTATAACTATATATGGGTGTAAGTGAGAGTAGAAAATTTTTTGATTGAATTTTAATTAAGTATTTAAATCATTAACATATTGCATTGTTTTTTTTTTATAAATAAAAGTATTTTAGCAAACAACATTACCTCATTTATAAATTTTAAAGAAAGACTAAGTTTGACCATTTTCTCTTTAAAATGTATGTAGTAAATATAAAATTGCTATATGCTCCTACATTTTATGCCTACTTTTCACCTAATTATCCAGCTTCATCTAAACCGTTATTTTGTTCAAATGTTATATAAATAGAAAGATAAATAACAATGCTAGGTAGGAAAAAAAAATTTCATTTCTCATTATAAGATGTTCTAGTTAAAGAAAGAGTAAATAGCAAAAGATGGTCGCAAATTGCAAGTGCAGACGTGCAATCATTACTTTTTCGAAAGTGCACATGTCGTCCTTGTGCAAAACTATCGGTGCGGATATCGTCTTTACTTCATAATAGGGGTGAGCATCGGGCCGGTCCCGACCCAAAACCGACACAGCCCGAAATCGATTATCTGTAAAACCCAAACCGACTCCCAACCCGAATACATTCAGTTCGGTATCGGGACAGTTCCGACAGGTCGGGTACTGTCGGTTTTCTTGATTTTGGCTGCGTTTTCTCGGTTTTTGGCCCGTCCTGACCCGAAACCGACCCGTCCCGAAACCGATTATCAGGAAAATGCAAACCGACTCCCGACCCGATTACATTCGGTTCGGTATCAGAAAGGTCGGGTTCGGTCGGTTTTGCTCAGCCCTAGTGAAATGACTAAATGCATTAAAGTCAAATGACAATATCTTATTGAAGGCAAAGGCTTCTAGTAATTTCACTTTAAGATTGAGACGATATACGTCCAATAGTTTTTTCACAAAGACAACTTATACACTTTTATAAAGGTAAAGACTAAAGAGTAAAAGACTCCAGATTTTTGCATATTACTCTTAAAAAAGTTTCTACACCGTCACAAAAAAATTTACAATATTTTCCCAATATAAGGACCCAAACACAAACATTTTACAAGTAATAAAAACCAAAACCGTAAAACCAGAGCAAAAACAGAACCTTCCGGAGCACTCACTATAACAACAGCCACAGGTACAATTTCCCGGCAAAACAAACCCTAATTTTCACAAATCATTTTCATTATTTTACTTTATATGCACTTAAACGACATCGTATTGATAACTGTATAAATATCCCCAAATTATCCCGTTAGGTTAAATTCTATTCCCTCAAAATTAGTGTTTACATGTATGTATGTGTGTGTTAGGTGTTTATAAATGTTTGTAATCGACTTGCGAAATACTCGAAATCGACTCGATGTTAAGTCGATATGTTGCGAAATACTCGAATTCATTCGTGAAGTTTGCGAGCGTTATCGCGCTTGTTGCGTTTGTTTGTCTGTTGTTTATATGTGTATTTAGCTAGCTTTAGTTTGAGTTAGGTTCACTTTATTTCCGCGAAATTGATATGTTTTAGTTAAGTTGAGTCGACTTGTGAGCTGCCTGAAATAGAAACGCAAAGTACTCTGCTCATAAAGCTCGCGAGATTGAGCTTGTGGTGTTTTGCGTTGTTATCTGTTGTGTATTTAGCTATTTACATAACTGTTTTAATACTTTATTATGATCTAATAAAGTGATTAGCTGTATATTCAAAAAATCGATATGTGCTTGTGTTCCGTGTGTGAGTGTGTGTGAGTTTTTAGAGGTGTATATGAGTCGAGCAACTTGAAACCGACTTGCAAAATTCGAGGCTTGTAAAGCTTTCGAGCGTTATTGAGCTTGTGTCCTTTTACGTTTTTATAAGTTGTGTGTGTGTGTGCGTATTTACATAACAATCATATTATATGATTGGGTCGAGTTGGGTTTAACTTTATTTCCATGGAACTGCTATGTGCTTGTGTGCGTGTATGTAAATGCTTAGAGGTGTATTTGAGTTGAGCTACTTAAAATTGACTTGCAAGATTCTAGGCTCCTAAAGTTCGTGAGCGTTATTGAGGCTGTGGTGTTTTAAGTTTTGATCCTTTATGTATATTTTCATTTGCATAACTGTCATACTAAATGACTGAGTGGAGTAAAGGTTAACTATATTTCCACAAAATCGGTATGTGCTTGTGTGTGTGTGTTTAGAGGTTTAATTGAGTCGAGCCTACTCGTGAGCTACTTAAATACTCGGCTCGTAAAGCTTGTGAGCATTATCGAGCTTGTGTCATTCTGCGTATTTACATAATTGGTATATTATATAAACGAGTTGAGTCCAACCAAATTTGATCGAGTCGAGTAATGCTAACCCGGTTTATCTTTATTTCTACAATCGAGTCAAGTGTGTTTGTATAACGTGTTTATTCGGTTCTTCATAGTGCTAATTGTTAACTGTTTGAAGTGTTGTTGCAGGTAATAAATAAAAAGTTTGGTATGGGCAGTGAAGTCGGTTGGTATATATTGGGTGAAGATCAGCAGCATGTTGGTCCATATGCTGCTTCTGAACTAAAAGGTGAGTGTTGCGTTTTAATATCTAGTTTGATGTTGATGAATGATGGTTGGGTACTTGGATTGTTAATGTTAATATGCAATATTTTGGATATAGGTATAAGCCATTTTGCTAATTTTTTGGGGGAATTGTGGTGGAAATGGTTTAATAAGTGTGTCTATGTAGTTATCAGTATTTGCATGTTTGGAGTGAAATGTATGGATATAGATGGATTTTGGAAATTATCTTTGATTGTAGTAGTAAAAAAGTTAGGGTTGACGATTTATGCTTTGTGTTCTTAGCGCTCACTTTGTTGTGAAAATTAGAATCAGATGCGTGTATTGGTTTTTGCTTGTAAACTATTGCTGTAATGTGAGTGCAAGGACTTATATCAGGTTCTTCTTTATCGTGGTGATGATACGAGTGTTTTCTAAGATTATCTCGCTATATGTGTATATTGGATCAAAATAACTTGACATAGGATGGATTATGGAAATTACTTTTCTTTAGAAGATTGTAAAAGGTATCTGTACTGCGAATTAAGGAGTAAGTAGGGGTTCATGAAAGTAAAAATGTTGATGGTTTGCAATTGTGTTCTTATTGATGCGTTTGTTGTGAATTAGAAGCATCTATATACTTATTGTTTTTGCACTACAGTTGTCTTGCAAAGATTTGGGTGTGCATGTGCATAATCAGCTTCGTCTATGTTATGATAACCTTTTATAATGTACTGCATGAGGTCGTCTTCTTTAAAACAAAACAAGTCATTGTAAGGATGGATAATAGAAATTTGTCTTTGCATTTAGTAGTTTTAATGTCTCTATACTTTTTGAATGGAGTGTTTTAGTGTGATAAGTGTTGTACTTTTTGAATGGAGTGTTTTAGTGTGATAAGTGTTTGATGAGTTACAGACACTAACAGTCATATCTACGTGCAAAGTGTTAGTTTATTTGACGTGTCTTCAACCAACCAGCCAGTGTCTTAAGTTGTTACCTTCATCTTTATTTCTTCTTCTCTTGAATTTCAGTTATACCGGTATGAACGATAACCATGGTTTGGGGAATGACAGTTCCAAATAATATCATATTGAGATGCTCATAGAAGCTATTTAAACATCTACTTAAGATTCTTTTCTTCACGTCCACAGAGCATTTTTCTAGTGGATATATCACAGATAGCACACTTGTATGGGCTGAAGGACAGAGCGAGTGGCAGCAGTTGTCCTTGGTTCCTGGATTAATCAACGACATCCCTGAACAGGGTAACTCAGTTATACTGATGTTTGTTGATTTTCTTTGAATAAGCGAACGTGAATCTCATTTTTGGGCTATTTTTTCAGTGTCTTCGTCTGCTGTCATTGATGAGGAGTTTGAGAGATGGCAAAATGAGGTGAAGGAGGCAGAGGCAGAAGTAGAGGCTGGAGTTACAAACAATGAGGTTGCTGCTGATGATGAGAGACCTTCATCTCCGCCAGATGGCGAGGAAGAGTTCACTGATGATGATGGGACCGTGTACAAATGGGACAAGAAGCTTAGGGCTTGGGTTCCTCAGGTTTGTTGACTAGACGGTTCACATAAAAGAGCCATTTCCTGTTTAATTTGTTTGTTCATATTCAGTTAATGTTTTCTAGTTTTTGAAGTTTATATATTCGTCAAATTAGAAGAGGTAGATTAGATTGTTTTCTGTGTAGGTGTTTAGGGAAAAGAAACTTGGTCAGTCATTTTTCTAATTCTTTTTCTATATTCTAGACTAGACGTTACAAAAACAATGACATGGTAATAATTAACAATTATATTCC
>LBNU01019440.1:324203-335397 GCA_014162995.1 Artemisia annua
TGTCTTAAGTTGTTACCTTCATCTTTATTTCTTCTTCTCTTGAATTTCAGTTATACCGGTATGAACGATAACCATGGTTTGGGGAATGACAGTTCCAAATAATATCATATTGAGATGCTCATAGAAGCTATTTAAACATCTACTTAAGATTCTTTTCTTCACGTCCACAGAGCATTTTTCTAGTGGATATATCACAGATAGCACACTTGTATGGGCTGAAGGACAGAGCGAGTGGCAGCAGTTGTCCTTGGTTCCTGGATTAATCAACGACATCCCTGAACAGGGTAACTCAGTTATACTGATGTTTGTTGATTTTCTTTGAATAAGCGAACGTGAATCTCATTTTTGGGCTATTTTTTCAGTGTCTTCGTCTGCTGTCATTGATGAGGAGTTTGAGAGATGGCAAAATGAGGTGAAGGAGGCAGAGGCAGAAGTAGAGGCTGGAGTTACAAACAATGAGGTTGCTGCTGATGATGAGAGACCTTCATCTCCGCCAGATGGCGAGGAAGAGTTCACTGATGATGATGGGACCGTGTACAAATGGGACAAGAAGCTTAGGGCTTGGGTTCCTCAGGTTAGTTGACTAGATGGTTCACATAAAAGAGCCATTTCCTGTTTAATTTGTTTGTTCATATTCAGTTAATGTTTTCTAGTTTTTGAAGTTTATATATTCGTCAAATTAGAAGAGGTAGATTAGATTGTTTTCTGTGTAGGTGTTTAGGGAAAAGAAACTTGGTCAGTCATTTTTCTAATTCTTTTTCTATATTCTAGACTAGACGTTACAAAAACAATGACATGGTAATAATTAACAATTATATTCCAAACTAGATGAGTTCCCTGTTACAATTCAGGATTGGCATTGTTTGACACAAATCTAGTAAAATTTGACTCCTCTGGCTTTGGTACATTCAGTAAGATCTATGTTTGGAATATAGTGAAAAGTGTGTTGAATAAGTGAAGAATATTGGAGGCAAAAAGTTTATAAGGGAATAGGTCCTACTAGAATGACCACATCTTAGGTTTAAGTCAGTGCACACTGTGTGAGAAGGTATGTTGTATGCGCTAAAAGTTAATATCTGATGGTGAAAGATACTTATTGTAACTTCAATAGTTCTAGTTGACGGTGTTGTAAAAAGCGGTCTAGGCGGCCGCCTAGGCGGCGCCTAGGCGCTAGGCGGTCACTTACCGTGGCGATTTGAAGCTAGGCGGTCGAATTAGGCGTTTTGGTCAAAAGGCGGTCAACATCCCGCCTAGGCGGGTCAAATCGGGCTAGGCGGTCAAATCAGGCTAGGCGGGTCAAATCGGTCAACACTTATAAAAACTTCAAATTAGGGTCTTTTTACCCAATTAACCCCTCTTGTCACACACTTTGACAAAATACGCCTTTGGATCTATAATTGAAACGATTCATGTTGATAAAAACACAACAATCACAATTAAACACGCATAATCGAAGATTTGAAGGTATGTTGGCCGATTAAAAATATATATTGGCCCTAATAATATATAGTTTTCTTGTAAATTTTGCAAATATATACAAAAGATATACAATCAAAAATAATAACATTAATAAAATTATTAAAAATATACAAATTATGCAGATTTGATATCAAATATACATAATTTTAAATTTTTTATATAGAAAAGTTCAATCCGCCTAGGCGGCGCCTAGGCCCCGCCTAGGCGGCCTAGGCGCTAGGCGGTGGTCAACCGCCCCGCCTACGCCTAGCGCTTTTCGCAACATTGCTAGTTGATAAAAATAAATACATTTTTGGTCTCAGTGTCTCATTACTTTTTTCTAGTTTCTGTAGTAGTAGTTTCTTCCAGCATAGTAAAATCATGATCAAATCATCCTAGCTTTATGAAGGTGCTTAGTTTATAAAAGTTGTTTTTTCTGGAATGCAGTTTATAAGTTGCTTTTTTAACTGTCACTGTTGCTTGATTTCTTTTTCCTGCATGTATGACTTGTGACAGGACACGGTTGCTGGAACTGAGACTGCTGGAACTGAGATTGCTGGAACCGAGTCGTTTGATGTTGAGAGCATGACATTTCAGCAAGAAGATGAACTTTTTCCTACAGTTGGGGTTAATGGTGACAATTCTTTAAAAGGGAGTGCTGATGCTCTTGTAGAAAAAGATACAGATAAGGCAAATGATGGCGTTAAAGCAAATGGGAAGAGGAAATTGTCTGAGAAACCTGCTGAGAAGAAGGTTAGATTAAATAGTGTCTGTTTGCTTGTCTAATGATCTTGTTTCCAGTACCCATTTTTTGATCTCTTCTTATAAGTAGTTTGTTTCTGTATGCATTGTCATCAGACGTGCCACTTTCAAGTATTAAATTAGGCAATGTTGCAAGATTACCTTGTAGCCAGTAATCTTCCTGGGCGGTGATTAAGCGGGGATAAATTGGATTTTTTATTTTTAAGTTTCGAAACTATATGTATGACATGTTGATAGGACCATATGATTGCTCATATGACATTAATATTTTTAGAAACATTAAAACCAGATATTTTAAAACTAGTTTTGACCGAGTTCTGATCGAGTTTGATTTAGTTTTGACCTTGTAGTGAGTAGTCGGTCATTGACCTTGTAGTGACCTGGCTTGCAATTCTTGTTTTACAACGCTGTAATTAGGAGGTTTTCATTGATCTGAATACACTGCGGATGCCTTTTAGCCCCACATTTGGCCTCTCTCTCTTATTAGTTAAATCCTGTAGCCTAGCTTGTTTGACACTTTAGACCAAATAGATCCATTTGTAGTTAAATGGATCAAATTGCCACATCTTCTAATTGGAGTTTGATACTCTGACTATACATCTGTGTTCTTCTTTTTTAAATATATAATTGAAGGCTGCATACCGACGTTTACAATGTTTCTTGTTCGTTTATCTCTAAAGCTTTTTATGTGGTGTATCTCAGGAAGCCAACCAACCTCCTGACAGCTGGTTTGAGCTAAAAGTTAATACGCATGTATATGTTACGGGGTTGCCAGAGGATGTTACTTTTGATGAGGTGAGAATTGAGATACGAAAATGGACTCATTTTATAAATCATTTGTTTAGAAAGCTCAGTTTTCACATTATATACGCGTCAACAGTAGTGTTTTTATTCTCTTCCAGAAATGACAATCTTATTGTAATATGGTTCAGGTTGTGGAAGTGTTTTCAAAGTGTGGAATCATAAAAGAGGTTCGGACCCTTTACAATTGTATTAACTGTTTACTATTTTTATTAGTGTCTTGCTTTTTCTTTTGATAAATTTTCTTTTACTTAAAAGTGCATGTGTAATCGTGTGATAGTCATGCATTATTCATGCTAGAATACAACCCACTTATAGCATGATGATGGTTAAAAACTGGGTTGACCTTGGATTTACTATTATAATGTCGCTTACATCATGTTTATCTTGGGATACATAGGATCCGGAAACGAAGAAACCTCGTGTGAAGATCTATGTTGACAAAGCAACTGGGAAGAAAAAGGGTGATGCACTTGTTTCATATATGAAGGTCCTCTTTTTCATTCGAACCATGACATGTTAAAAGCTTGTGCACTAAAGATTTTTAATGCAAATTCTATATCTTCTTTTTTTCTCTCAGGAACCGTCAGTTGCTCTGGCTTTGCAAATTCTGAATGGGACTCCTCTACGGCTTGGTGACAAGATAAACATGACAGTTACACCTGCGAAATTTGAGCAGAAAGGTAATGTTAGAGGTGGCAAATGGGTGGGTCGGGAAACGTAGATTATGGCACGGGTTGAAATGGACCAGATTGGTTCGATCTGAAACACTTTTGTCCTCAAGGAACATATAGTTACATAAATTATTATCTCATTAATATTATAAATTTTTGAATAAAAGGTTTTGGACTTCTTTGGATTTAAGACTCATTCTGGTTGTCATTCGACCCGTTTCCTTTTAGAATTTTGAATGTCTTCGACTTGTTAGAGATACAACATAAGCATTGACCCATTCATAAGTAACTCGGTCGAAATTGTTTGTTCTGGTTGTCCAGCATCTGGCTTTACTTTGAAGGATATATGTTTATTACTGGTTGGGAAAGTTATAGGTATGTAAGGGGTTGTATTTATTAACTTAAGTTGTCTGCAGGGGAAAAATTCATAGCAAAACAAGTCGACAAGAGAAAAAAGAAAAAGCTTGAGAAGGTTGAGCACAAGATGCTTGGCTGGGGTAAGTTACTTAAACGCAACTCTTTACTGCTAAATAATATGTGTGGAAATGGAGAAACATATGCGTTACTGTACTAATGTGTTGAGAATATTATCATAGTTCCATTGAACAAATACATCCATACATTAACATTGGTTTCTATGATTTAGGTGGCCGTGATGATTCAAAATTATTGATTCCAGCTACTGTTCTTCTCCGGTATATGTTCACTTTAGCAGAAATGAGGGTAATGTTTACTTTTTTAACATGTGATATTAGAAAGGATCAGATCATAAAAAAAATGACCAGAATGTGATATCTCCATGCTTTCAGTTTGGAGGGCCCTACTTTTTGGAACTTTATGATGATAATTTACTGCCCATGAACTTGCATAACCTTATATTTAATTAACAACGACAGGCAGATGAGAATCTGAAGGATGAGTTAGCAGCAGATGTTCAAGAGGAATGTGCAAAGATTGGTGCAGTTGAGTCAGTGAAGGTAACATGACTTTCTAATTGATGATCTATAGTCGACTCTGATTTTACACCGATCCTTGTGGGATTGTTTAGTCTTCTATATGATCAGTCCTTATAGGTTGTATAAGCTTGAGCCTCAATATTATATCATGGGAGCCTTTTTATTCCAAAAAATTGAAACTCCTTGTTTATAATTACAAATAACTCGCCTTCAAGAATTGCAAACGGGAAGTCATCAAATGGCTATTTTATGGTGGGCTAAGAAATATAAAAAATTTGTGGCACATCTCGACAGGGGCTCATCTCATTTGAATTTACTAATGTGGCATGTTACACATGGCTTGGATCATTTTCAATCCAGTGGCTCATTATGATATGTTACAAAGTTTAATTGGCTAAGTGGATTTGGATACCTGCTGTCTTTGCAGGTCTGCGAGAACCATCCTCAAGGGGTTGTCTTGGTAAGATTTAAGGACAGACAAGAAGCGCGGAGGTGCATTGAATTGATGAATGGCAGATGGTATGTTACTAAATTCTGCATTTCCTTTTATGTTTATAAAGAAAGGGAAACCCATTAGCTTGTAATTATAGTTGCTAAAATTTAGAAGTATCGACCCATTATGTACTAATGGTTGATTTTGTATATGCTTTATCTGAAACATGTGAAGGGGTTGATTTTAAATAGTTTTTATGATAAGGAAACTGGTCACATTGGTCAAGCAGATCAAACTGATCAAAAGTCATCCCAAATGTATTGAAATGCATAAAACCTCATAAGCTGCTTTAAATAAGAAGTTTAGACAATTACTAAAGTAGTTATTTCGTTATATCAAACACATCTATTATTGTAAAATTCGATCAATGACATAAAACTTGTTTGTGGGTTGGCATAACTCCTCCCGAACTGTACTAAAAAGTTGACCCGTTTATCGACCCATCCACTCGCACGTTTTCTTTCCCATAAGATTTGAGGCTGTCATCTGGAGGGGTGGGTGGTCTGTTTTATAGTGTTAGAACCATCATTTCTTTAATCCAGTATAAACCCATGTAATTTATTTATAATCAACATTTTCTGTTTATTGCCTTCATTTGACCTTTTATTATATATTATTACCTACTTTTGAGAAAACAAAATCCAAATTTCATAAAAATGTTTTCTTTCAAGTTTCTAGTTATCAGCTGATTTTCTTTTTGTAATTGGTATTTACCAATTCTAGTTTGATTATTTTGTGATAAGCCCTGTGGCCTCTCTTCCATCCTCTTCATGTTTTCTAGTGATGACCTGAAAAATGGTTAGGCATGTCATTTCTCGTAAACTATTCTTTTTTAATTAGCTTATTATTGAAAATAGTATAAAGTTTACTAATCATATTTGACATTCCAGTTATAAAAAGAATAATGTTGTAGGACAGAATTCTTTTCGGTCAAACCGACCCATTTTGACCCGTAACAAATTTACCCGCGTTGTTTGTTGCCGAATGGTCTCATTTTGCCACCTCTTAAGAATTTGACTTGGTCCGTTTGAGATGAGTTTTTTGTTTTGTTGAAAACCAGATTTTCACTTACTAATACGATATTCTACTGCTGTCTAGGTTTGGGGGTAGGCAAATCCATGCTAGTGAGGATGATGGATTAGTGAACCATGCTATGGTCAGGGATGAACAATATGAAGAAGAGCAGTTGGAGAAATTTGCAGCAGAACTTGACGCAGAATGAAATACTATATCGGGGTTTGCTTGAAACAAGTTTTGAAGCATCTATGCACATACATCATCACACACAAGTGTTTATTTCTACGTATGATAGCAAAGTAAAGCATGAGTAATAGCTTTAAATGTTCAGCTTCTGGGAGCTTTGTGTTATCTAGTGGAATGTGCTATACGTGTTTTAGGTGTTTATTAGTAGATCTTAGATACTGTTGTGACGGTGTTTATAACTTTATGAGAGTATTCTAGTTTATTTTCTGCCGTAGGATACCGGAATCTTTTAGAGTGGGCGGATTTTAATCTTAAATTGGCAATAGAAACAGTAAAAATGGCATCTCGTTTTTTTTTTTTTTTTTTTAAATAAAATTCCCAGGTATCTGTTTGACAAGGGGAAGAACAAATTCATTTCTTTATAATTTATGCCACCTTTTTACCCTTAAAAATATCTTGCAAAGCCACTTGGTTAATAATGCCCAAGAGCTGCTCTTGTGTATGCTTTTTCTCTTCACGTTCATTTGCGGTTAATAATGTAATGATGCTTAAATAATCCGATTACATGAATCTCCGGTATCCATCTTGATTTAAAGTCATAACATCAATTTTTATGGGCCGATTTGATTTTTAGTCACAAGTTTATTTACTTTTTACCTTTTACTTTTTACTAATATAAATATATTGATTATTATATTAAATTACAAAATAAACAATGAGGGGAGTTATTTTGCAAACCAAACAAACCTCACATACTGAGGGACACATCCCCACCTTCTATTTAAATTTGATCAATGGCTAAGATTAAAAGCATTCATCAATTAAAAAAACATTGAGGGGCAGTTTGGTAAAATTACAATGCAAACAAAACAGATCAGTTCATTCTCTCTTCTCATAACTTCACGCACCAAACACACACAAAAACACACAGTAGCATTTCTGGTCAAATTACAAGCCTTGGATAAAAAAACACAAAATTGAACCGTAAATTACATCAAATCACGATACAATGGATGAATCTGGCGTTGATATAGATATTTCTAAACAACAAGGTGCAAAATGATCTTCTTCAACATCCGTTCAAGATCTGGTTTTAAAATCGGTTCAAAATCCGATTGAAGGTAGTGTCATGAGATTCTACTTCTATTATGATTGAAGCCTTAAAGTTACAGTTTACAATCAAATATTCATGATTTTGTTGAATTGAAGATGTATATTGTTGTAATATTGTTGTGGTTATTTTTTGGTATATAGTGTATACAGGCGAAGGTAAAGGGATGTTAGGTGTTTTGGGCGTAGATTCGGCATCGTTAGCTCGGTGAGTCTCGCTTTCCTTATTTATTGGTTGTGATGTTATTGATTTTTATTGTGTTTTGTGGTGTATATTGTGTTCGTTGATTCATTTTTTTAACCTCGCATTTGATGTAATGTTATTGCTTATTATGAGTACGTTAATTTGTAGTAAAAGACTTGATATTCGTCGTAATAGGGGTCGTGTTTGGGTAGTAACTTTAGGCGATAAACTGTGAGATGTTTATGATATACAAGTATTCCAACAGGGCTTGTTAATTTGTATAAGCACATATTATTATATAGTGAAGGTACTTCATACCAGGTCATAAACTCATAATTAAAGTATTTTTTTCAGTAGTATCTCTAGTTTTGATTAAATGTGAAATGTATATGATAATATAAGTATTGTGACAATGTTTGGGACTAAATGACCATTAATTTTGCGATAAAGTATTCATGTAGATAATATTTGGAGTTGTGAAGCTAAACGCCTAAAAGTATCGATATAAAATATGAATTTCGCAGTTCCACTTTTATTTATTGAATTCATATACTGTGATATGATAGTGAGAGGTAGGGAATTGAATGTAATGTATGTAAAGAGTCATGTATCCGTATAACCGTTCACAAAATGCACAAAGATTTGATATTCTTTTTTACTGTGTTTTGGTACATATGGTAGGAAAATCATGGCGAGTAACACGTCGTGTAACATCTACTACTGATACTTGTGTTGCTTCAGGCGTAGAGATACTTATTCTCTTATTTTCGAAATATTTACTCCTGTTAATAAAGAGTCCAAAGATATAAACAAGTGGTAAATTTCTTTCTTCATTTGGGTGTACTATGCCTTCAAAGTGTATAGTGTAATCTATTGTATCTTAGCTTGGTTCACGCCAAGGACCAAGCTAGGCTAAGACAGGTATCGGCCATTTGTTATCTAGTTTTATATGAGTATTATATAAACTGAGTAAACCCTGACTCCAATTACCATGTTTCCTCATCTTAGATTGTGTCTCTTTAATAAGAAGATGTGATGATAAAATCACAAATGATAATACAATATATGATAACATTATTTCCTTTGTGTTTACGATATCACAAGTGATATTTCTTTTTGATTTTTCAATTTGAATTGCAGGAATTCTATCAGAAGATAGAAATATATTGAGAGAAAATGGATTTCGCAGACACACTTAAAAAGGGGTGTTGAAGTATCCAAATGTTAAGAGGTTAGTTGAGTTATATGTTGAAATACATGTTCAAAGATAACAGGGTGGAAAATGAAGAGGGAATGATCGGAGAAGAACAAAGTTTAGACGATGATTATGATTTTGTGGAAAGATGATTGCAATGATGATGATGTAACTAGTATTTGCATTTAATGTATTATCAAATGTGTTTTGTTAACTTAATGTTTTATTACTTGTAAATATCTGTTCTTAACTTCTTATTATAAATTGTCAATGTGAAGTGGAAAATAACCCTTATTTTTGGTTAGCTGCTTCTTTGACAATGTTACTTATGTTTTGTTTTGGCATTTCGGCTAAAAAGTGTCAACTGGAGAGGTTTTTGTGATCATTTCAAGTGTGTTTGAAGCAAAACAAAGTTTGTGCTTGGTTTTTGTTGTATTTAATCTTACAAGAATATTGATCTATTATATATCATATATGATATCCTATGAAATCACATGTGATATAACATTATATTTTTTGCTTTTGAATAATCACACGTGATATTTATATTTTACAAGGTAGTAAGAAACTATCACATGTGATTTCTTATATATCATAAATGATATCCTATGAAATCACATGTGATATAACATCATATTTTTTGCTTTTGAATTATCACACTTGATATTTATAGTTTACAAGGTAGTAAGAAACTATCACATGTGATTTCTTATATATCATATATGATATCCTATGAAATCACATGTGATATAACATCATATTTTTTGCTTTTGAATAATCACACGTGATATTTATATTTTACAAGGTAGTAAGAAACTATCACATGTGATTTCTTATATATCATATATGGAAGTGATTTGCACACTCCCAAAAATGATTGGCACACTCAAAATGTGAGTGTATTGACATTTATACCCTCACATAGGGTATAAATGTCAACACACTCACATTTTGAGTGTGCCAATCATTTTTGGGAGTGTGCAAATTACCTCCCTATCATATATGATATCCTATGAAATCACATGTGATATAACATCATATTTTTTGCTTTTGAATAATCACACGTGATATTTATATTTTACAAGGTAGTAAGAAACTATCACATGTGATTTCTTATATATCATATATGATATCCTATGAAATCACATGTGATATAACATCATATTTTTTGCTTTTGAATAATCACACGTGATATTTATATTTTACAAGGTAGTAAGAAACTATCATATGTGATTTTTTTTCAGAAATCACATGTGATTTAACATCACATTTTTTTGATTTTGAATAATCACATGTGATATTTATATTTCAGAAGGTAGTAACAAACTATCACATATGATTTAAAAATTATTACCAGACACATGTTATATCATAGGTGATTTTCGGAAAAATCACATGTGATTTTCAGAAAAGTTAGATGTGATTTTTTACAAGTTTATGTAATAAGAAACTATCACATGTGATTTAAAAACTATTACCAGACACACATGTTATATCATATGTGATTTTCAGAAAAATTAAAAGTGATTTTTTACTAGTTGTTGTAATAAGAAAAAGTACATAGATATGTAATTTCTTTAATATTAAATCACATGTGATTTGATGGAACTAAAAAATAAGAGGTCATTAAAGGAACAAATCACGTGTGATTTTTAACATATCAGTCAAATTACACTTATCAAAAAGCAATGATGCCAGTTCTGTAGCTACAGTAAGTGGCTTATTTGGAGACACCAAAACCATGAAAAGAGAAGTACAAAATTACATTTTTGAAAGATGTCATCTACTTAAGAGAATTTATTTATTCAACAAGTTCCTTGAATTTGACAATGCATTCTAAATCGCGATCAAAATCAATATCTTTGAGAGCTAAAGTGAAACGGCAGTAGCCTATTCCGGTCCAAAAAACTCCATTGATGCTTATTATCCTGACCATCAATTACTGATTCCCTGCCACAAAGTAGTTTAAAAAATATCATTCCAGAAGAAAAAGAAGAAATGAAGCAAGATATGCAACAATGTCATTAAATGAGGCATGTTTGTGTAAACACCAGCAATATGCACATGAAATGAGTTAAAATAAACAATTGGGGTTGGGGTTGGGGTTGGATGGTACCAAAATCCTCTTAATCATAGAAGTTCAATACCGCTGTATGATCAATGTAACCAAATTGGTAAATTACCTACCTAACCAAGTGTTAAAAATGTATACCATTGCCTACCTCTACTAAGTGTTAAAAATGTACATTAATGTAAGTTAATTCACCTGGAACTCTAAATACTTAAGAGAAGCATAAATGATGGGGTACATTGATGGAAATTTCTTTTGTTTATGTATATGGGAAGAAAGTAATAAAT
>LBNU01019440.1:361499-372113 GCA_014162995.1 Artemisia annua
TTTATCTGGACATTTAAATTCTGATATGTAATCTGAACCTTTTAAATTAAACATTGAGCCATTCAGTATGAAACCCGGGCTATCACTAGGCATGGGGGTTCCATGTCCGTGTCATTGATGCACCGATGGCATGACTCATGTGTGGGTGAGTGATTTCTCACACCGTCCCTTTGATTATGGTCTGCACGTGAATGGGTAAGGGGCGAATGGATGCATCCTAGGTCTGTTATCTGTTATCTGTTATTATTATCTGTTATCTGGTGAATGTGGCTGTGTGTGCAATACACGTCCTTCACAACCCATTGAGGTCACCCCTCTGTTTACATATGATATTCTGAGGCCTCCCATCTGCATTTCATATGAGGCTGCTACTGATATTATCTGATCTGTTCTGGGCACGTGGTTGAAATACTGAATATAAAACCTAAACTTAAACTTTAACCTGGTACCTTTACATTTACTTTTACACTTAACTTATATTTAATCCTTACATTTACCGCTACATTTAACCTCTACATTTGTTTCTACTTTACTTAACTTTACCTTCATATTCTAACCATGTTACACCTTCCGATACTTATCCAATGCAACATATTCTGTCTTTCTTTTCTGTTCCATATTACTTTGTTGTTATATCTGTTCACTGGGCTTTTTAAGCTCAGTCGCGTTTTCATTCTCCCGCGGCAGGTTTTAGAAGGAAGCCGGGTTATGGGTGAAGAGTGCAAATAGGAGCTTTTAGAGAGGAATTGCTTGATGAGTTAATAGTGGTTCTGAAGATGCGTTAGATTAGTCATTTTGTACTTAGTTCTGATATTGTATTCCTTTATCATGGAACCTTTTGGAACTCTTGTATCCATTTGTATTATTAAAGTTTATGCTTCGTCGGGACATAACGACCCGGGAAGAACCCCTATACTCCTTGGATCATTGCATTGAGCCTTAAATGGCTTGACTTTTGTTGACCAAATCCTTGGTTGACTTTAGTTGACTGTTTCTGGGTCAATCAAAATTTGGCGTGTTAGCTNCGTTAGATTAGTCATTTTGTACTTAGTTCTGATATTGTATTCCTTTATCATGGAACCTTTTGGAACTCTTGTATCCATTTGTATTATTAAAGTTTATGCTTGTGTTTGTTCTGATTGACACCATGAATGTGACACTTTAGCCCTTGTCGGGTTGGGGTGTTACAATTATGGTATCAGAGATCAGGCTGCGACTTGTAGTACATTAAACCTTGACCTGTGAAGTTTGGACCCCTAAGTTTCCACTGTAGGCGCTCACTAGACGACCATTGAGAATTTGCTTTAGGACCTTCCCAGTATGAACCTAAGTTATTACCGGTGAGGAAGGGGTAGACTAGGACATTTGTGTAAGTAGCACTGCTTCCGCATTGCTCTGATTCGTGCTTCTGCCTTTAGTTATGCCTTATGAGCAATTCTATTTCTGTGATTAGAAAGTTTTGAAAACCTAAGTTCAATAATCAAATATGTTTGGGATTCCTCAAGAATGACATTGATACCGTATACCATTCAAATTCACTTTCTGATCCTCAGATTCCATTTTGCCTGACGAACATTCTGATATTTTACCGACCATTCCGAAGGTTATTCAAACATGATGTGTTAGACATATTCTGTGAATTCATTTCTTATGCTGGGCATATAATGTATCATCTGATACAATTTGACTTTGCATAATCCTTTACTATTAGAACCATGATGACTATTAATTACGGTTATAGGAAAATTTGTTTTCTCCCTCTGAATGATGAACTTTGTTTGCCAATCAGTTCCTTGAAAGGGTATGATGTTAATATTATCTCATTATACAATTGTTAACTGAGCACAATGATGCTGACAACTGATATTCCATACATCTCACTCTTGATGACCATACGATGTTTGTATTACCGTTGATACGTACTCCACCTATCACTTGTGCAGAAACCAAACAAGATTCCAACACCTTGAACTGTACTCTTATCTATCTCAACATTTTGATGTATCATGTACTGGACTCTGAGGCATATAAACCATCCGTCTGGTTTGATGACTGTATTCGTTCTATGAATCCATTTAATCTTGATATATCTGATTTTGAGGCCTCTTGATTTTGAGTTGGCTTGTGACCTTTAGTAACTTGTTTCATTCTACTCCTGTTATGATGTTTCTGAAACACATGAATCTGTTAAGATTGATGCTGATATGAAAGTACAAAACCCTGATCTCTTCTGATTTTCAAGTTCTCCTAGCACCTGATAGTGTCCATTCTTGAAAAGCTCTGGAATTATTTTGTAGTACAAAAGTTTTCAATGTTCTCTGATTAACCTTTTGGTATTCCCTTCTGCTTGAAAAATAGAATCTGAACTGATCTCAGTCAAAGAAGCCATGTAAGTTAAGAGATTGAATGAGCGGACGTAATATGATGTTAATCACCCTGATATTTTATTCTGGGATGATCCGGTTGATTTATGAAAGAGAAATATATGACGGTGTATCGACTATCGTGAACCTAACTAAATCACTATCCGAAATCATTAATCCTTTCCGCGTATTAATAAATGATTTAGTCTACCTGTGAAACTCAGCAATCTGATCACATTTGATGGACTGAAAAAGCAACCTCAGAATCTTCTAAGAAATGGGTTAAATAATCAAGGATAATCTTCGTAAAGTATTGCAGTTGTTATGAAGAAGGAAGGTAATGAGAAGTGATTCTGAAGCTACCTTTGTACTCATTATTGTGAACCCTGATGATGCCAATTGTATTGGCTAAATTGTCAATTATTCTTATGCATCAAATGGAATTTATGTTTCTCGAATGTTTAGACAAATGGTCATTGTATGATTCATTAGTACGTTTAGAAACAAGGAAGAACATGAGAATCTATTGCGCAAGTTGTTAGAAATTTGACAATCCGTTGTATATCCCAGAAGTCTGAGGTATGTTGAGGCAACGGTGTCCTTAATTGAGGATATTGCTTTAAACCCCGACAACAGAATTGAGAAGCCGAAATCTTCTGAACCATGTAGGAAAATCGGAAGGTTCTTACAAGTTGCGTTACTGTTAATAAATTCATGAACAGAAAGGGACAGCTCAGTCTGTTTGAAAATTGAGTTCTGGAAAAGATGAAATAGAGATATGCTTTCGCACCCGCAAGTGGTACCTTACTTGGAACGCTTCAAAGAGAGACTCGGTCATGAACGTAGCCATTGCGGGAAGATGATTGTTTATTCATCAAGTCAACTACAACGTATAAGAATGTTGTTCACTGTAGGGCTGAGCACCGAAGGTTCAAAACCGAACCGGACTGACGAAACCGACCGAACCGACAAAAACCGAACCGGACCGACGGGCCGTCGGTTCGGTTTCGGTTCCGGTCTTTCATAAAATTCGGTTTCGGGTCGGTTCGGTTCGGTCCGGTTCAGCCCAAAACCGACAAAAAACATGCCAAATACATGTAGACCGACAAAACCGAACCGAACCGACGAAAACCGAACCGACCCGACGGCCCGTCGGTTCGGTTTCGGTTCCGGTTTTTCATGAAATTCGGTTCTCGGTTTTTTTGGGTCGGGTCGGTTCGGGTCGGTTCCGGCCCGATGCTCAGCCCTAGTTCACTGCATGAGCTGGAATTGACAACAGAAGTGTACCCCGAAGAGTAAGACGATCCCTACAGAGCAGAAGTGCTGGCGAGCAGAGGACAAAATCTTGTCAAGATGGCGGACCCGGAGCTGATGAAGACATGCAGTCTCGCTTCCCTATTCATCTTGGTTGTACTAAAATGAATTGAGAGTGGAAGCAGACTGGATGATGTAGAATTCAAGAGCGTGCCAGAAGTTCACATTACCCCACCACATTTCAAGAGAGACTGCAGAAGGAATGATGAACCAGACTCAAGCTCATGATTTTGATCACTCCCAGGAGAATGAAGGTAGATTAACCGGATTTGAAGAGATTGGAAATCATATATTTTGTATGGAAGGAAATGGAAGTAAACCTCTAGGATTGGATGAACTGATTATGTGAGGAAGAAGTCGATGATGAATTTTCACTCCCGTTGACCCATTTAAGTCTCGTGATCTGGTAATAAAACCCTTTAAAGATTTTAAATTCTCTAGAAACATCTTAGTTCCGTGTTCATTTTACGTTCTGGCCTCGTTTTGAGAATTCTGGCAAATTGTGAAGATCTTTGTTCTTGAACGCAATACGTTACTTCTGTTAGAAATTCTAGGATTTCCATTACCCTTATGAGCATTTGTTTTTCCTCTAGGTTATGATGTCTGATTCTGTTGATCTCTGGACTGTAGAAGTACTAAGTGGACTAAGAATAAGTAGCTTGTTCACGACTCGAGATAAAGTATGATCATCATAAGGGCATAATTATGTGGTGCTCGTATTATGACGCCTGATCAACGTGATAATACCTACACCATACAATGTGCACTCATTGTGATCATAGGATATCCGAGGAGTGCCTTTGAAAGCTTAGAAGTTCTGCTATCTTATCTGAATTATCCACGATAAGTGAGGCTTTGAGTTCTTTCTACCTATGTTTATGTTTATTTTCCGTTCGTTAGAGATCTGAATGAGTTTGAACTCTTGATTTGCATTCTGCTGACATCTGTATATCTGTTACAAATCTTAAGCTTCATTATAGAGCTCTCTACTGTCTGAATATCGTCATTTGATCTGATTTCTGTCTATATTCCATCTGTATTACCGATAAGATTCGCCTAACATCATCAAAAAGTGGTGGATGCAAATTTTGGACAGTTATAGCAATTGGGGGGTGGTGGCATTTATTGCTGAGGTGAGAGGGTTAGGTGTAGTGGAGTGGGCGGTGGAGATGGGATGGAGATGGTGGGGTGGAGAGGTGATGGTTGTAGAGGCAAGTGGGAGGGAGAAGGGGAGAGGGAAGGTGGGAACGGGTCTGGTTTATTATAGAAAAGGGAAATTGGGCTTGTGTTGGGGTTTTGGGCCACAGAAAGAAATTGGGCCAAGGGAAGTTATAAAAGGGGTGTGGGTTGGACTGGTTTGGGGTTTGGATATATGGGGCTTGGGTTTTTATTAGTAATAAGGATCCGTTTGGTTTGTAATTTTCACAAGGACCAATATTGTAATTTCTGAAAGTTAAGGGTTAGGATTTGGCAATTTTTCCAAGGTTATTATAAGGACCAATCTTTCCAAACTCTAATAGTACGAGGACTTATGTTGATAAATTCCATTTTTGAATGTCCAGGGACCATTTTTGCCAACTTGTGAAACTTGAGGGACCAAACTTGTAATTTCTCCAATCTTTTCACCAAAGGATCATTTTTGCCAAAGTTTCATAATACAAGGACCATAATTGTTATTTTCCAAAAGATTTTAATCCCAGGGGCTATTTTTGACACTTTTGCAAAGTTCAGGGACTAAACTTGTAAACTTTTGAAACTTTTCATCAAAGGACTAATTATGACAACTTGTGATTTTCTAAGGACTTTGGTTGACTTTTCTTTCAAAATTAATGCTTAGGGACTAGATTTGACAAGTTTTGAAAGTTGAGGGACTGAAACTGCCAATTGTGCAAACTTTGTTCGTTTTTCATTTGTTTTCAAACATTTTGCATCTAAAACATATAAAACACAACCCTGGGATATTTTCACTATTTTGATGCATATTTGGGTGTTTTTGGATGTTTTGGCAGTTCAGATGATACAAAAATGATGAGTATTTACACACTCATCAGTCTTCATAGTATAGATTGGCATCATCAGTTTTGCTAGATATAAAGGCATAGATAGTGTCATCACTTAAGCCAGCATAGCTAAGTTGTGAACCAGCTGTAATAACTTTAGTGCTTGCAGTACTAACTTTAGGGTTAGCAGTACAAACATAAGTGAGATCATCTTTATCATCTGAGCTGCAATCTTTTGTAGATGATAAGAATGCCATGTTTCCAGATCCTGTGCTTATACTTCCTGACTTTCTCACCTTTGGTTCAGCAATCTTTAGGTTGTTATAGAGATCATTGAGAGTCATCTTCTCCAAATCAGGCTTGTGTTGATAAACAACTACATAATTTTGTGATTCAGAAGGCAAACTATTCAAAAACTTCTTGTTAAGGTCTTCTTGAGGTATAGTGACCTTCAACACAGCCAATTGGCTAACAATCCTTTGCAACCTACTAAAAACATGATCAAGAGATTCATTGCTTGTAGCAGTAAAATTCTCATAGTTTTGCTTCAGTAAGGTCTTTTGTGTCTTCTTGGTGGCTTCATTACCAACAAATCTTTCCACAATGGCTCCAAAGAGAGCCTTTGCATTTTCATAAGTACTGAAATTCAGAACTTGATCATTAGGCATAGCCATAAGCAAAAGATGCTTAGCCTTGAGATCATTCCTTCTTTTAGCTCTTTCATCATTGGTTATAGGTTCAACATTGTGCTTAATTGACTTGGTGCCATCAGTATTAGTAACTTCAGATGTATAGGGCTTCCATGAATCACCATGCAGGATGATATCCCATAATGCATAATCTTGCACCATGAAGTATTGCTCAATTCTGAGCCTCCAAAGATCATACTCATTCTGCTTGAGTATGGGTAGCTTAGCAGTTGTTGAGGATGATTGAGTAGACTCCTTGTCCATATTCTTGTAAGTAAAACAAGAACTTTATCTTCTGGATCTTCTAGTTCAAAGTATCAGAACCTGGCTCTGATACCACTTGTGAGGATCTGTTTAACACTGTAAAACCCTAAATTTCTACAAACTTGAAATGGCTAAAATGCCCTCTAATTTAAAAATCTTAAGAACACATAAATATATATATGAATATTGATTTAATCCTAACTAAGTATATTACATATTGTAAATAAAACTTATGCTATAAAATATAACCAAAACTAAATTAATTTTACAATATAAATGTTGCCTAAAACTAAGTATGTTAAATAGAAAATATTATGTATCATGTTTACAAATTTCGGCCTAAGGGATAAGAAGGGATAAGCATAAAGTTAATAACAAATATCATCTTGATTTGTATGTCATTAAACCGAATATTTTCTTTCCATACAACAAAACACGTTTTCTTTTTTTTTAGTCATATATACGGTTCTCACCTTCTTTGTTCACAGAGTTAGAGATCTGAATGAGTTTGAACTCTTGATTTGCATTCTGCTGACATCTGTATATCTGTTACAAATCTTAAGCTTCATTATAGAGCTCTCTACTGTCTGAATATCGTCATTTGATCTGATTTCTGTCTATATTCCATCTGTATTACCGATAAGATTCGCCTAACATCATCTGATATATGTTGCATTGGTTTGACCCAATCCACCCTGATTTGTTTTATTTTGAGGAATCCTAAACCCTTAAATCTGGATTGAGTCATGAGAAGCTAGTTTGTTTTAGAAGACTCTGTTGGGAGAACCTCCCTGAGCGTGAGGAAAAGTGCGACGAGCTTTTGTGATTTGCTACGACTCCGTCTGACCTTGCAACTTCAAATTTCGCGGACGAAATTTTCTTTTTAGATGGGAAGAGTTGTAAAACCCTAAATTTCTACAAACTTGAAATGACTAAAATGCCCTCTAATTTAAAAATCTTAAGAACACATAAATATATATATGAATATTGATTTAATCCTAACTAAGTATATTACATATTGTAAATAAAACTTATGCTATAAAATATAACCAAAACTAAATTAATTTTACAATATAAATGTTGCCTAAAACTAAGTATGTTAAATAGAAAATATTATGTATCATGTTTACAAATTTCGGCCTAAGGGATAAGAAGGGATAAGCATAAAGTTAATAACAAATATCATCTTGATTTGTATGTCATTAAACCGAATATTTTCTTTCCATACAACAAAACACGTTTTCTTTTTTAGTCATAATATACGGTTCTCACCTTCTTTGTTCACACACAGAATGCACCAATTCTTCTCTCCCTAAACATATGGCTTTTTTTCTCTCAACAATCACGTACACGTTTTCATTAAACCCTAAACCTAAAACATAGTTCTCAACAGTTTAGGCACCATTTTCCTGGTTCTTTTCTTGCTTCTGATCGACAACAACCAAAGGGTACAAGAGCAGTTGGAGTTGTTCTATTTGGGTATTATTGTTGCACGCGTAGGGAGTTCAAGGGAGTGTGTTCCTTTCGGTTTGTGGTTCCTTTCCCACTCGGTTCTATTCTTAGTCGAGCCTAGGTATCCTTTTCATTCTCTTCTTTTGGTTTGTTGGTTTCATTCACGCAAGATATCTTTTGTTGACAAGCATGGATCGCATGAAGTTTTTCTTGAGGTTATACGCATACAATTTGATCACATAAAATGATAGAAAGTTTACATGAATTATTCACCTAAAACTCATACATAAAACTCGACATATATAAGATTGTACTAAGCGAATATATATTTATCTCGACATGTACATAATGTAAGTTGGATTCTGAATATGTATACATTCATGTAAAATGTTTAACAAGGCCTATGGTGTAATTGTTTTTGGAGTCGATCAGGTTATAAAAAGGGGTAGATAAAGCATGTTTCGAATATGGTTTTAAAACCTAAAGAACTAACATAAGGCATGCATGATATCTAACGTGAACAGAGGCTATACATGTTATATTATGTAAGGATTTTGGTCTATGTAGCGTGTCATGTTTTCAGCCTTGTCGACCCACAAACTTAATATAAACGAGTTTGGCTATCTAATGAATTAAGAAAACAAAAATTCTAGGTCCTATGTATACGCTTGCATGAGGATTGAGTATACGTGATGGTATGCGGCTGTTTGAAATAAAACATGTACATGTATGTGTCTCGTTAAGCTTGTTCGGGTCTCGCGAGAGTTCGTGGTTTAAACTCTGGTCTCGCGATATCTTGCTTGTCTCGTCTTGGTCATGTGTATGTCGGATCTAAACAAGGTAAAGGGTTAATCATGTTTTGGGTTTCGTTTTTGTCCGGTGGGCTGTGGTCGAATGAAGTCTCTACGTGCGAGTTTTTGTGAGTCACCTGAGGTCTAAAAACATATGAATAAACTGAATGAAAAGGGGTCAATGGTCGTGGGTTGTTTTGGGATGGAACATGTGAAGAAAATTGATGTTGCATGCTTTAGGGAAGGGGTTAAATCAGGTCACGTATTTGGGCGTTAACTATACACTAATCATTTTACATGATGCGTATTCATGGGACCATAATCAAATAGCAACTGATGAAGGAACCAATAGGCTGAGTTAACTTATGTGTGATAATTAAGATAATGGAAATTTTAAGAAAATGATACGATATTAAATTATGAACGACGGGGTCTAAAAGTATCATCTTAATATAAAATTAGAGTATAAACTTTAAAATAATTTTATTTGAAATTTTTAATATTTAATTTTTGATAATTTATATTTTGACCCTAAACGTTACTAAATTGCCGTAATTAACTCTAATCTATTATAATGTTCATTTCGAGTAATCTAACTTAATTAATTATTAATTGTAATCATAAAAGATTAATCTTGTTAATACAAGGAACTTACTAAAACAGGAAACCTGCTAAAAATAGAAAGTACTAAAAAATGGAAAGTATACTAAAATGAGTAACCTAATGGACTTAAAGTAATACTTGGTAATTGATTCGTATAGGTTTCGCGAAGCGGGAGTGTTTCATTTGGCTTGATCTTGCTTTTCTGTCTGTTTGCTTTGAATAAGGTACAGATATTCTGACCTTTCAGTAAGGTTTCTCATGACTCATGATCCGTTTTCTCTGCCCCTACTCTGATTTCTGATCTTGGTTCTTCTGATGTCTCTGGTTCATTGACATTATGTTTTATATGAAAACCTTTGAAAATATAACTTGATGATATGAGACAAACTATGTGGAAATGATTTCTTTAAACATGTTACCAGACTTGTTTCAAAAGGAAATTTAAATAACTCTTGCTAAAAACATTTTAGAAATACCTTTATGAAAATCATGTTTTAAATGAAATGAAGACCTCTAAATCTGTTTCCTTATAAAAACTTTCACAATTGTAAACCTTGAACCATTGATATGATCCTTTGCTACCTTTCTTCTGATATTTTTCCTTTGTTTAGGATTCCCTATGCCATTGCTATGATCCCCTTTTCTATTTGAACTTTTGTTATCTGAACCACTTACTATCTGAATTTGCTATCTGAACCTTTGATATTGAACTTATGAAATATGAACCTTTGATATTAAACCTCTGCTTTATGAATCTGCTAATCTGATAAAATCTTATATACATATGTATACCATCTGATATGATCTGTATAATCTGAATTTCTGTTTTATCTACTTATCTGTTAATTATCTGGATCTGTTTCTGGGCCACCGGTGGTTGACACATACCTGAATACTTTGTCTGCACCTAACTTAGATTTAACTTAAAACTGTAACGTAACACTTGAACTCTGTTCTTCACTTAATATTCTATTCTCACCTTCATTGCCATTATTTCTTACAGCTACATGACCATTTCCTGATACTACATCCAATGCAACATATTCGGTCTCTTTTCTTCTGTTTCATCATTACCCTTTTCGCTTATATCTGTTTCACTGGCGCTTTTTAACCTCAGCCGCGTTTTCTTCTTTTTCCC